>VWZW01002042.1:180880-206425 GCA_013397115.1 Edolisoma coerulescens | reverse complement strand
CTCCCCTCCCCTCCCCTCTGCCTTTTCCCTTAAAACCTGAAAAAAGAATGAGTATCTTATTTAATGAATGCTTCTAACAAAGAAAGTGTAAAACATAGGGAAAAAAAATAACTGAGCTCAAGAAGTTAACTCAAATGCCAAGAAAAAATTAACAATTAATAATTGACTAGACATAATGCATACAATTTAAAAACACATAGGAGAGCTTTAATTCTTTAAAAAAAATGCATTTTAGCTCCAATTTTTGGCCCTGAATGTCCAAAGAACTCTTTTTAATAAAGAAATGCTGATTTCTCAAAACTTTAAAAGAATGGTGCAGTAAAATGAATGTGAGGGAAAAAATAAAACTACTTAAACTTTCTTAGCAGGCCTTGTAAAGCAAAGAAAATAGGGAAGCAGTCTGGTGCTTAAACAAAAGTATGGCAATGCCAAAATCCTTCCCAGGTTCTTTGTCTAGAAAGACTTCCCAAGATGCATATCACGTTTTCATGCACATGAACACACACATGCACACAAATATTTGCTGAATTCATCAGTTTACATACATAGATTTTTATAATTTCCCCACTATTTCCTTATTAGTTTAATTGGCTGGTAGTTATCTGAGCTTCCAGTGGGAAAAAAAATTGCTAAAAAACTCAACCATTTGTATTTTAAGATACATTTTTTTATTATTTTCAATATCGCAACTTTTATTTGATGAAAGTTACTATTAACATATTTTCATAATCTTCTCAGCCTAGCAACAGCAGGAGTAAAAGGTGTGAGGGGCATGCAATATTCATGAAATTAAGGAGAGTTGAGATGAAAGGGAGTTCCATTAGGGAGACCAAGTGTGACAATATGACACATATTTGCATATTTTACACTTTAAATCTTTTCAGCACATCCAAGTTGATATATGGATGTAAACATGCATTGCCAGTTTTTAGCATATTATAAGCCCTCAAGACTTTGCATGCATTTTAATATGTTTCATTATTGCTGCAGATTTTAATTTCGAAACTGCACAGCTTTGATGGAAGAAAGCTGGAAGTCAAAGCATCTGGCCTCTGCTTCAGGCTAGCACAGCTTTTTCCTTGAACACTTTTTGTATAAGCAATTCTATTTATTTGTGTGCGTGTGTGTGTGTAAGCTGTGTGTGTGTATGCAAGGGGTGACAAATGTGTGATACACTTTCTTTGACACACAAGCTACTGGGAAAGGAAAGGAAAGGAAAAGGAAAAGGAAAAGGAAAAGGAAAAGGAAAAGGAAAAGGAAAAGGAAAAGGAAAAGGAAAAGGAAAAGGAAAAGGAAAAGGAAAAGGAAAAGGAAGGAAAACCATCTAGATTCTGTAGACATATAGATGTTCTAACCAATCTAATTTTTTTATAACTACTGTTATTTTCTGATTGTCCACCAATATAGAAAATACTGCAAGGTCCATTATTACTGTAGTTTGGCACTTGTTTTTCCCCCTTTTTTTTTTTTTTTTCCCTTTTAGCACTTGAACATCTGCATCATTTTGTCATTTAATTGCAATAGAAGCAGAGTATGACTCAGTGTTACAAGGAATACTATGACTCATAATAATAATATGATATTTATCTCTTAGCTTGTGATCTTCCTATCATAACGCTTTGCAAACACCCATTCATTCTTTATATTTTCTTAGTTAGGTGTACTAACACCACCTGTGCCCAAGGAATAAATGTATTTTTAAATACACACAGAATAGTCACTCAACAGAAACCAGCACTTACTACAAATAATGTGTAGGTGGATCTGAGCTTCATCTATTTCCCTTATTCTTGAAAGAAAGAAAGAAGTATCTCAAGGGACAGTGTTTTGTGGGAAAACTATGAATTAAGGTATTTTTATTTCTGACACTGTAGAATTTAACTTAATGGAACTTATTGACAGAGAGCTACCTTACACGAACATGAGTAAGACACAGCTTTGCTTGCTTAATCACTAGAACTACAAAAATAATGTGCATCACAAATAAGTTGCTCAGAAACTACAGCACAACAAGGCCCTTAGAAAATGGCATTCCTTTCTGTTGCCACATAAACAAAAACCTGTTCCAGTAGCGTATCCACGACTTCTCTGGCCAACCTGTTCCAGTATTCCACCACCCTCACAAGACTTTCTTCTTAATATCTAATGAAAACCTATCCTCTGACAGTTTGAAGCCATTTCTCTTTGTCCTATCACTCCATGTTCTTGTCCAAAGTCTCTCTCCAGCTCTCTTGAAGGTTCTCTTTAGGTACTGGAAGGTGTTAGAAGGACTTCTCAGAGTCTTCTCCAGGCTGAACAATCCCAGTTCTCTCAGCCCGTCTCCACAGCAGAGGTGCTCCAATCTTCTCAGCATTTCCATGGCCTCCTCTGGATTTACTCTTACAGATCCATGTTCTCATGCTGATGGCTCCAGAGCTGGATGCAGGGCTCCAGGCGGGTCTCAGCAGAGCACAGCAGAGCAGAGCAGAGGGGCAGAATCCCCTCCCTCCCCTGCTGCCCATGGGGCTCTGGCTGCAGCCCAGGACACGTTTGGCTCTCTGGGCTGTGAGTGCCATGGCTGGGGCATGTCCAGCCTCTCACCCACAGCACCCCCAAGTCCTTCTGGGCAGGGCTGCTCTTAATCCATTCTCCATTCACCTTGTATTTTGCCCTTTATAAGTAATTGAATTAAGGTTTTATTCTAGCAGTACAGATTACAAATGGGACTTTGCAGAAACTTACTTTGTGTTTTCATCTGCTTACATGTTTTCTGAGGGTGAGAATTTCTAGTGAGTACTAGCCCAGAACATGCTAACCTAAATGAAATCCTAGCTGTCTGATAATAAATAATAGAATGATCCTTTTCAGGCTTAAAAATCTGTAAGACTGTGCTGCTGTCAGGGATGAGCACATCCTTGTCCTGAATTAGGGAAGATGGAGAGGAGGGAGCTAGGAAGTCAGTGCATGTGATGTGCTATGGGGAATGAAGTTGTACTAATGAGTGAGATACAAGCCCCAGTCACTGAGATGCAATAAATCAGCCCCTATTTTATTTGTTGCGTAATAACAGAGTAGGTTTGGAAATATCACACTCATGTCATAGAAATGGCTCTGTTGTTTTGCTTAATAGTTTACCATGGATTGCACTGAAAAGTGTTTTTAAGAAATGACAGTGACATCAATCCTGTAGCATTATTTTAATTTTCTATATTGTGGTATTACACAGTGTTCCCAGGCAGACACAGAAACAGTATGAAAGTAAACAAGGCCTTAGCCTAAGTAATGCAACATCAGAGGGGAGGTGTTATAGCTGAGCTTGGCTGGTGGGGCTCAGGAGCACAGAGGCCCTGGGTGAGGTTTCTCTCTTAGTGAAGCCAGTTGTGCCCTTCAGAATAGAAGTTCAGTGCCTTCAAGGCACAGATATTATTGATCTTTCCCTAAAATGAATACCTGTATGACAAAATGCTACTTAGCCAGAGTAAGTGGTGGAGAACCAGCCTTTAAATTAAGCACAAGAGAGAGAGACAGAGGAAGAGTGAGAATGACAATGGTGACAAAGCTTGATCCGAACCTGTTTTTACATAGCTTCCTCACAGAGCTGTTGTACTCGTTAGCAAATTAAAGCTTGTGAAAATCCTTGAATAAAAATGCTCCAGAAGTGAAAATTGCTGTTATTGGTGTAATCAGTGCATGATGACAACGCAGGACAACACAATAGATGTCATCCCTACGAAGTTCACATTCACCAGAAGCTGCTGCTTTTGGCACTTGTGACCTTCTGTGAATGTATAAAGAGTATGTCCGAAACATTTATGCTGGCAAACACGGTGTTGGATTCCCGAATTATTACCACAGCTCTGCTTTTGGATGGCAGATTTTGACTTGGCACTTTTGAAGTTACACGATAAGAATCTCATTTATTTCCTAGGGTCTGCAAAGTATCTGATCAATTGGTGGCATTGTCCAGAAATGTTTTTGAAGACATTTTAATTTTGATTAATTGATTTCATTTTTCGTAAAATGTTACCACTGAAACAATGGTAAGGCAGGGAATGACAATCTAAAATTGAAGAGGCTGAATTTAAACTTTATAAAGGATGAACCACATTCACAAACATTCCTCAGGGTAGTGGCACCTTCCATGCAGTTTAATTATACAATACCTTTTGTTTGCACTTCTTTTGCACTTTCTTAGGCACCTTTCATGGTCACTACTAGAGAAGCAATAGAGGCAAGGAGAATCCCTCATCTGAACCAGTGCTGCAACTCTCATGTTTTGTATTCTTGATAGCAGAATTTAAATAGTCAACACTCATGTGTGGTTCATTTCAGGTAAATGGCCAAACTTTTATGATTCCACTCATAACATCCACCATGTGTTTGTGCGACCTTGTGATGGTTGAATGGTCTGAGCTGCAAAAAACAAACATAAAATAAGAAAAAGCAAGTTGGCTTTCAGCTTTAATACATGTGAAGCCCAACAGAGCAGAGATAAGAGCTGTCACAAACACTTTGATATTGACATTTCTCACCATAAATCCATAGAAGACACATACTTCTGCCAGCACTAAGTACACCATTGGGTGTTAAGAAACATTTTTTGTTGCTACTTATTCTCAAATGGGACAGGGATGGGAAGAGGCAAAACACTTATATTTGTGCAAAAGCTATTTCCAAGCCTTTCTTATCTCAGCTGTATCTGTTAAAATGTGAAAATGCCCTTGTTTATATTTGCAGCCCTCAACAAACTCTAAATATTTGTGTTAGATCTTCCAAAGGAGAGATCTTTGCAAAAGCTTAGGAAGAATTGCTTAACAGTAGTTTGAAAGTCAAGGTCAGAATGCACTTGCTTTGGTAAAAAGAGTAAATGGCAAACTCAAAACTTCCTTAAGCAAAATGGTGCAATTTAGAATAATGATTACTACTGCTACTGCACAATTTAAATTTTACACATTGCTTTCAGATACAAATCTCCATCCGAGTTGGGGAATTTGGATATTGTTTTAAAAACAACCTCTAATCAGTGTTGCATGAGCATTAAAATCCTAATATTGTAACACCAATAAAAGAAAGAGATATATGGCTACCGTATGGAGGTATGGATAGAAGAGGAAAGTATCCTAAGTGTATGACATGAGAAATTTGGTGCCTTTGGTTAAACAAGAGCATGATAAGTGTGGTATGTTTTGTCATAGCATTGACTAAAATTTGCCCAGGAGAGCCTAAGCAAAATGCAGACAGTATAGGAAGAATAGGAAAGGCAAGTTGAAAACCAATGAAAAACTGAGAGTATTTATATAAAAACAAAAAACAAGCTCTTGTCTACATGGAAACCAAAGAATATTTCTTCTCTCCAGGTTTTTCAAGATAATCCTATTGATGTTTCACAACTTCAAGGGCCATGGGTGGTCCCTGGATTAGTTACTTCTCTTTTTACTCTGGGATCCATCCAATTCAGCTGTAAGCAAGCATGAACACAGACAGCTGTAAGCAAATTCTTCTTTATACACACATGTACACATGCCATTGTGCACGGATACTCACATGGAGACAGAAAACAAGAAATGAATAATCAAAATTATTACATTTATCATGGGAGATTCACTCTGAGCAATGCTCAGAGTGTAATACTTATTGTTGACCCAGCTTTGCTCCATCCATGTGTCTCCAAATACATATATATATATAAATATGTGTATAGGTGAATATGTATGTATAAATATATAGAAAGAATTTTTTAATATATATATATATATATGTGTGTACATAAGGAGAGAAAGTATAAACAAAAGATATGGAAACCACAGTACAACCTTATCTCACAGATTTCTGAGCTAATTTTCATATCCTTGGAAGACAAATGCATTTCTCTCTGCAAACGAGTATTAAAATGCATTGATCGTTCAAGAAGATACCTGATGACAATTTGAAATACAGATAAATTGTAATTTCTTCTCTCATTAACAAACTATAAACTGTCAGCATCTATGGACACTGAATTTGTTATTAAACTTTGCCAAGATAGATGCTGCTAATAAGAAGATGTTTTTCTTACTGCTATTATCTACAGACAAACTGATTTAGGGTTTTCTTTTCAGTGCTTCTGCTTTTCTCTAAGAATTAAATTTACACTTGAAAAAAACCCTATTTCCATGGCTTTAAAATATGAATTTGATTAACGAGTGGTAACTGTATGATTAATAGAAATCAGTAATTTATAAAACTAGTATTACAATTTTGAAGGTTTGAGACAGAATTAAAACACCTAGCTCTTTTTTTCTTTTTCTTTTTTTTCGTATTAATAACAAAGACCAGATATTTAAACAAAGGAACAGGAACTCAGTGTGGTTAATATGTTATAATAATATTAAGAAGAATTAATATAATTTTTAGAGAAAAGAGAGCTTCAGGACATTTACCCTACTTTTCCACTTTGGAAAATTGCTCACATATTTATTTATATGTGCGACATACCTCGAGCAATAGTGATGTCCAGCCTTACTCTTATGGTTGCACGGTCTTTTTTTGAAAGTAAAGCAAGAACAATGCTGATGAAGCAGTAATGAGTTCAGGGCTAATGCTTCTCTTTGCCTTCTTGGGGATTCAGTGGTCACTGAGTTATTTCACAAATCAGTGAAAGGGCAACCTTTTTATCTTGGCAGTCAAAAAATATATTAGATCAAAGAGAATGACATTTCTACTTGTCTGACTCTTCTCCATGATAATAGGCAAAGGTTCAACTTCATTCCAAATGACATTCTAAAAAAGAATGTGTAGCTTAGTATCAACAAATCAAGAGACGATGAAGAAATATATTTATATATGTGTGTGTTTATGTGTTCACTGCAGGTGAATTGGACTAAATGATTCTTAAAGGTCCCTTCCAACCCAAATTATTCCATGATTCTATGACTCTATGTTATATATATTCCTGTGTCACGCATTTGGACAAGGGACTGACTGGTTAGTGATCTTTGCCTGGTGGCTATGTCACCTCTGCAGCTGCTGACATGACCTCCAAACCCGTCTGAAATACAGAACTGTTACAGACTCTGTGGAGCACGATCCTCCTGCCATCAGCTGTTCCTCAAAAGCATTGCATTGGAGGTCTCAATGTGAGGTCGTGGAGCTGAGCAGATGTGTGGTAAAGATCTTACTTCTTTAACATTGGCACTATTGGTCATGGTTGTAAGGCAGAGCTGGATGAATGCCATGCCAGAGGGGGGAGTAACTGTGTTGGGGCATTGCTGAACTGTGTGTTCTGTAAGACAACAGGTGGAAATTTGCCACGTTTCTTTCAACTCAAGTGTTTCTGCTTAGGGTCCTAAAACGCTGATGTGAAAGGACAAATCACAGAACCAGAGTTCTGAAAAACACATTATTTTGATTACAGGAAAATTTTTCCTTATCTTTTTCTCACTCTCGCATCCTTCATTGTCAATGAGCATTGTAAAGTAATGTTATTTTTTCTCATTTTCTGAGAGTATAAGGGTGTGGCACATGTTTAATGAATATTTTGTTTTATACAAAATGCAAAGTTTCATGCATTAAGATTATTAGATCAAGACAACACAGCCCAATAAACCAGGCTGTTGTGTTTTAGCACAACCTGGCTTATGCTTAAGCAGTAAAATGGGCCATTTTTTTGGAAAGCCAGCAAAAAACAATGTCTAGAAGATTTCAGAATTACTATCTTCTTCTTTTTAATGTTATATTAAATCAAGTTGCAGGTTCCTTCTGATATCAAAAGTCTCAATTCTTTTTGGTATGAGAGGGGCTGGAAGAGAAAAAGAACAAGGTACGAGTGTGCCTGTGAGTATAGGCATCTGTGAGCTCATGTATGCTGAAGTCTGAGGGCAAGAGAGGGAGCAAAAGAAGGAAAGAAGGAGGGGGAGATATTTTTAATGAAAAATTTGGATTACAACAATGTTTCTCAAGAGTAAGTCCACACCTCAAAGCAAATTACATTTCTTTTGCAACAGTGAAAGGCTTAGTATTAGTTCTGACACTTTAAAATGTACCCACATGGCTGTGCCACATTCGAGCTGCCAGCTTTGTAACAGCTTCAAAGCCAAAGCAGGGTATAAGACTTAAAGAGAGCAGTCTAATTTTTGAGCACAGGATCAGTAAAGCATGTAGACAAAATCCTGGAAATTAAAATGGGCTAGAGCTTAAATAAATATATTCTATCCCTCGCCATCCCTTCCCTCTTACGCATAGTCTTTGCTGTAAATATTATCTGGAATTTCCTGCCCCTGAGGTCCAGGCAAAATCCACTTGTCTGGGATGGAAGAACATATCAAATATTATTTGGACTTGGGGCAGTAGCAGACAATGCATGAGATTTGGGGGGTGAGGATTTTGAATCCCTCTCTCTCCTTATTTATCTGGGATATAATCTTAAATGCCACACTCATAACAGATCTAGAGCAAAAAAAAAAAAAAAAAAATAAAAGGAGGGAACACAGTACATAAAATCATCAAATTAAATTCTTTCTTAATTGTGATAGGGTGCAATATCAATCTACCTCAGCACCTGTCAACATGGCTTGAAGAAGGTAAATTTGATTGTTTTTATTTCACAGATTAAAAAAAAAAAATATAATAAGAAAGGGTAAGGTTATGTCTTGCAAAGGAGCTTGGTAAAGTTCACTTGGCACCAAACATGTCATTTATAGTGTTGAGCTTGATTTTGTTGTTTTGGAGAGGGAACTGAAAAATTTTCTATAGTTAGATTGGTATTCATAGCACCCATGATGCCCAGTACCTGTCAAGGAAGAATTTATTTTTTTTTTTCCAAGACAGAAACTTTTACTTCCCAATGTTCCTCTGTAAAATCAGTAACCTCTGTTTAAAGACAGTGTTTCAGGATATGAGCAAAGGTAATCTTTTACTGCTTCTCATCCAGAAATAATTGAACAATCTTTGAATCTCAGGGATCTTCACAAAAGTCCTTGGTTTAACATCTTCAGCTGGAGCTCAACAGGTCCATATAATCCAAAGTAATTCTCTGTGTCTCTGGTGTATAATTTCCAGATTCCTCCTGCAAAGTACCTTCCACAAGACTCTAGTTCAGATAATAAAGGTGAAGAAGTCGTAATCTGAGTCTGATAGGAAGATGACGAAACTTAGCCTTGAACAACATTACAAATCTTTATGTAAGAAATGTCCTAGACAATGCTGAATTGTAAATGGCCTGCATTTCTCCATAAAGCCCTGACCTTAATTTTTAATTGTTAATATATATCTCAGGACTGATAGCTGGATGGTTTGGATGGTTTGTTCATATATTTCTTCTTTTTTGCTGCAAAAATCTTGTGATGTGTACTGATTCATCACAACAACAACAACAACAAAAGGGTTTCTAAATTATATGATAAATTTTAGAAATGGGTGTGTCCTGCACTCTTTTTATATGCAATCCAATCGATATAACTGAAAAGTCACGAGGTCCTTTTCATATCATCTTTTCTTTTCACCTTCCCCCCCCCGCCCCCCCGAGAACAGTGGTATGAAACTAAAGACTAAATAGAACAGATCAGATTTTAATTTCTTCTAATTTGGGGGAACTCTTACTCCATTCCTGCACAGAGATTATTTGAAAGGGTTTAATGCTGGGTTTTGTCTTATCAAACCCCAGATATGCAATAATTTCATGCCTAAGTCAGAGCCAGTTGTTTGAAACTCTGTCTATAATCAGTCAAGAAAAAGAGGCAAGGCTAGTGGCAACACATCTATTGTAGGAATCTCTGTTACAATGGAATGAATTATATCCAGATGTTGCCCATTTTCCTGCATTAATCTCAAGAAATTGACGATGACCATATCAGATCCATACTCAGAAGGTTAGATTGAGGCAGATGAGTCACATCCTTAGTTACTGTTTGAAAGGAGCTGAGAACTTTTAATTCTAAATGTTTGAGGTTTTTTTTAAAATATTTAACCAAGTCATTTTAATCTGCATTCATCTAGAATCTTGTATTATTTTTTACCCCCGCATACAGCCTTCTTAGGCAATGGATCTAAAGTTGCCCAGTAGGAGAAATTAGGTTTTTTCATTCCAAAATGTCCCTTTTACCACCCTAAGTTCTTTCTTATCTCATAGTCATACACAGAGGGAAATGTTGAAATTGGCTCCACAGCTGAGCACATCTTTCCTAACATCCCTCACTTGTTATTCAGCTTCGTCTCTGTGAGAACCAGCATCTTCATTAGGCTCACTTCCATTCTATCTATATCAGCTTGTTTAGATTACAGATTCACATACATAGTGATTTTTTGGCTATGAAGGATTTGTGCTTAGCAAGTTGATGCTCTGTAGTGGATGAAATTTCTGATCTCGGGTTGCACAAAACAAGCAAAAACAGCTTCAAAATGTGCCATTGTGCATGACAGGTGCAGTGCCATCTTCATTTTTAGTCCATTCTTGCAGCACTCAGATGCCTCTTAATAGGTAATGCTACATGATTGCAGGCAGGTACTCCAGTTCTAGGAGGAGTGATAAGGGCTGAAAATAAGAACAAAAATAGAAATTACTCTTGATGCTTTATGATCTTTTCACACACAGGAAATCAAGAAGCACCAGTTGAAAATTGTATCCACAAACGTAAGAAACAGGATAGTGAGGAAAACTCACTCTCAGCAATTACAGCACTGCTTTACATCTTTTCCTAAGAGTTCACTAAATAGTCCATAGATATGAATTACTCTGTCTTTGAGTCACATCTCTCTGGTTAGTGAGTTTGACTGAATGCAAGAGCTGGTGAAGAGAAGATTGGGTGACTTGTTGAAAGGGCGTGTATGGGAGTGCTGAGAAGGCCAAAATGGAAATGTCTAATGCCCTACCTACACTGCTGAAATGTTCTGCTTTTCATTAAACATTCTTGTATGCTTCTGCCTCTTTGTGCAGTGAGAGAAGAACCCCAATATCAGTAAGGTATTTCTTTTAGCACAACAATACTAATGAAGTGAATTAGGCCACAGGATCAGTAACATGCAGACCTAGTGGAAGAAAGCCCTAGGGGGCTTGGAACCATGTGATCTTTAAGGTCCCCTCCAACTCAAAGATTTCTGTGATAATTCTATGATTCAGAGTGGGCCTACCCCCTCTGAATACTCTTCTTCCCTTGCACAGAGACAAGACTTTCTTGCCAAGCTGGATTTCAAAGAACCTACAAATCAACTCACAGAATTTCCCCACTCACTTGTGCTATCATTGGTTTACTTATCTGTGTAATGGAAACACACTGTGCTTATTTAGATCCAGTGCTGCAGAAATTCAGAGCAGAAAGAAGCAATACTTTTCACAGGAAGAATGATTAACCACTGGAGCAACTTACTTAGGATTTTTGTAGATTCACTAATGCTAGAAATGTTTAAATCAAAATATTCTAAGAGATATGTTCTAGTTCAAAGAGAATGAATTCAAGGAAGTCCTATGACTTCTGTTATGAGGGAGGTCAGATGAGATGTTCACAATGGTCCCTTCTGGCTTCATGATCTATGAAGCTGTGGAGCTATATGAACCTCTTTCAAGAAATAAAGATGATGGTAACTGTCTATAAATACTTGATAACATGAAATTGCTGGAGGAACTATTTAAGATGGTTAATGATGGTATTATAGGGAATAATGTCTTCAAACTGAAAAGACTAAGGTAGAATATTTAAGAAAGACAGTATTTTCTAGAAGTGAGGTCAATTGCATAGTGGAGTAATTTGCAAAATTCAGTTCTATAAAAAGAGATGTGTGAGAAGAGAGTGAATAAAGCATGTGATTAGTCTATGAAACAAGTTTGTTTAAAGATGGATAATTCAAAACTAAGTTGTTCAGAAACTCCACCACTGTGTTATTTCGTGATTTTAGAAAACAGGTGTCCTTGCTTTTTCCTTTCTTTTTTTCTTTTTTTTTCTTTTTTTTTTTTTTTTTTTCAGAATTGATTAGGAAAGAGTTTACTGGTTAATGCTTTCTCCTCTGAAAAGGAAACTTCAGGCACTAATTTTTCTACCCGACATATGATAGATCTTAGGAGCAAAATATCTCTAGTCCATGAAAAAAAGAACGTTTTCCCCTTCTGACTTTGTTGGTTTGCTCCTCAAAAATGAAAATATTTCCCTTGGCGACAAATACTTAACAATAGTCGAGTGTACATCCTTCCACCTCAGTGCAAACTGACTCCAAGAGTTGTGAATATAGAAAGGACTGACATTTTTTGCTACTGTGGTCATGTTTCCCGCGGTTCCCCTCAGCTTTTTTTGCATACTGAGGTGGTTTGTCAGAGCTTTGCACACATTCTGTGTCTAAAGGAGCCTCATTACTGGTCTGTGCAGAGACAAGTGAGGTGGAGAAGGATGACAAGGTTTGCATTAATTGCACAGCTATCTGTTGTTCCAGGGGCCATTCAAGCATATAATAACTTAAGTAGAGTTTCAGTGAGTTGGAAGTTCTTGCTTTTTGGAATATTTTGGCAAGCTGATTTCTTATTATAGCACAGTTGGTATTTCTTTTTAAAGTCTTGACAGAAAGCTGTAGGTGGCCACATAGCTTTTGTCCTGATAGTAATACATTTGCAAGATTCCATTACTCAGGCAAAAGGTTGACTGGAAAACTGGATTTTATTATATTGAAGTCTTGACAGAGGTAATCTCAGCATAGTTCAGATGTGAATTTACCTGCAAATGCTCAAGAAGCATGGGCATAGCTAGTGCTTGCTTTGGGCTATTAATTAGGGATGCTGGTAACTGGAAAGTCACCAATCATATTCAGATTCTTCTAAGTCTGTAGTATCTCATGATCTCAATCAACAAAATGTACCATGACCTCAAGCTAACTTTCAGTAAATTTGGTGGCATTAGGCTGAGATCTGCACCATCTTTATTCTCTCTGATTTTTTATAGAGGAAGCTTTTCCCAAATTACTCAAAGGTTAGAATTTGTGTGTGTCTATAATTCTATTTCAAAAATAACTTTGATTTTTAATCAAGTTTGTTACTTCTGCAGATTTGGAAGTAAAATGAATTGATGGAATAAACCAGAGAAATTCAGCAAGGAAATTCAATGCATGGTGAAGATTATTTTAAGTTTAGATTAAATTAAGTTGGAAGAACACCTTGGAAGATAATGTTTCCTAAAAATTTTGGAATGGTGGAGACTAGATTCTTATGCAACACAAATAGAAATGTAATTCTCATTGCTTTGGCATTTGTCAGACCTAGTCACAAGCCTAAATAGCTCTTCTGTCTATTCCAATCTTCAAATGTATCTCTGTTGGAAGTTTAATGGAACTCAGGATGAGTAAGAATTTTAGCAACTGTGTTTTGTCAGTAGGACTACCCAGAGAAAGAATAATATATGAAAATACCAACACGGGAAAATAAGGAAGGGGAAGATGTTCAGCTTTAAATACTTTATAAAATCAGTCCATTTCAAAATCACTCTTAATACACGCACTTTTTTAAGACTTTGAGCCCAAAATGTAAACTACAGTTTGGCCACTTTGCCTCAGTCTCTTTAATACCAAGCTGGTAAAGGTTTTGGGTTTTTTTGGGGGTTTGCTGAAGTTTCCTTATACCAGTCATTCTCCTCTTCTACAGGACCATACCACTATGCCTCAGGTTAGAGCAACCTTAATGTCACTCTGGTTTTCGTAGGTGACATATTCACCAGCCCATACATAGCTATAATACAATCACTATTACCCTATGCAAAAAGCTAAAATTAGAGGTTAAGGCATATCCTTTTAAAACTGCATTTGCAGGTTTTAGTCTGGTTTAGTCTTTGTCATCTGCTATACAGAATCAAACATATGAACCAAGACATCATTGCCATGTTTCAATCACTCACAGTGGGAGATGTATCTCCCATCACATGGTTTCCCATGTCAGTTAAAATGCACAAAATTGTACTTTTAATATTTAAAACCAGTTGATTAAAATTTACATCTTATTAGTATAACAAAAAAAGGTATCTATTACCTAATGTAAAATTAAATGATCATTAAGATAATTAGCCAGTTTGTTGTTCTCATTGAGTTTATTGTTTCAATTGTGTCTGTGCAAATTAGCAAAGACCTTAATTTTTACAGAAATCAATGAATTCTTTTGTTGTTGTTTTCATTGGTGTTGTGATAATACATTCACATATTTAAATTGCTTCACCATAAGAGTCTATAGTGAGAGTTTACTTCAGGCATTGCCAGAAAAACATAGAACCTGATCTCAGATGGATCAAAGACCCAAACGATCGGTTAAACAAATATTCATGGCCAAAATTTGCTTGATATTTTCATGTTCCTGGGGCGTGGCAGCTCTTATCCTGAGGGTTTTTTTCCAAAAATAGAATATACACATCTCATGCTTGAATCATAAGAGTACTGACAAAGTGAATTTTTTGATATAAGTCTAAATGTTATATCATCTAATGTACAATTAGTCTGGTACATATGGGTCCTTCCTGTGTTCCTTCAAGAATATGAGAAGTGTCTTGGTTCAAAAAAACAGCTGTCTTGTCAAGGCAGACACCTAAAATACAAAAAAGAAGCTTTTATTTTGCAGGGGTGAATCACAGTGTGTAACTTTTAGGTTGTCTTGATGGTGTAACTCATAATCATGTGAGTAGATTGATCAGGTTGAGATTTATCCCACCTGTCTTTAGCTAAATATTCCATACATTTATATCTAAAGTTTTTTTTATTATCAAAGAAAAAAAAAATAAGAAGGACAAAAAGAAGTGAAACAAAAGGACCTAGTATATGAACTCTCATATATTTTTAATGACTGCATTATGATGAGAGGAATAACCCTTAAAATGGACTATTTTCCTCCAAGGATTGCAGAGGATTATTAGAATGATGAGCTTTGATGAAGACATCTGCATAGTAGACATCTGCATCTGAGCAAAGAAAGTACATCCTTAGAGTCTATACATAATGCATAGAAATACATCAGTTCCTGTGCCACTCTCCTGGCAGGGTAAAGACTATGGAGAAAAGCAGTGAGAAAAGTCAGAGCACCTTCAGTTTGCTTTTAGAAAAGGATGTAAATTAATTTTACCTATCTGATTACAGGAGAGGAAGATAACTTACTAATTGCTGAGACATGGTAGTTAAAGATTCTTTCCCTCTTCCTTATTTCTATTAATAATCATTAATAACTATTTGAATTTTGTCATGTGTTCTGGCAAATTACTATTTTTTTACAGAGTGGCTTCTTCCTCTCCCTGGATAGCTACTGTGTAAAAGTATCTAAGAACTATATCCTAATGATTTCATTAAATCCCTCAACCCTCTCTGGGATACCCCAGGGTTATTTTCTTTACACACAATGGTTGCCATTACACCTTCTCCTCATTCTAAAAGGCTGAATAAGGTAAAGAGAAGAAGCCAAACAAGCAAACAAATAAATAAATGATACCATGACACACACACACACCCCAAAGCTGGATCATACAAGCTACAATAATTCATAAACAGGAGAGGAAAGGGATAAAAAACAACAGCAACAAAACACAATTCCCCAAACAGCTGGCACATAAAACAGCCCAGAGGCAATCTCTCTTGTAGCACACCAGACAAACACATAGGTATTTATGTGCAAAACAATTCAGTTTAATTTCCCTAATCCTCCTGACTCCTCCCTCCCCTGACAAAAAAACTGTGGTGCTTATCACAGGAAAGCTGGTACTTTGCCTTGTCACTCATATAGCCCTTGGGTATGTAGGGCCTTAAAAGAAGCCCAGGTATGCTTCCCTTTGATATTTGGTTGGGATGGGGCAATAAGGAAGCTAAGGAGACAAGCAATGACAAAACAACCTGTCAGAACAAAATGAGAGTTGGGTTCACTGAAGAGATGCAGTTCAGTTGTCTCTTACTAATATAAATCAAATAAGCTTAAGGGAAACATGCTAAAAATAATTACTCATCTCCACACATTACAAAGAAAACCTAACTTAGCTAGATTATTTTACTAGAGTGATTAACTAAGGTATATGCAACTCTTGGTGCTACGTACGAAACTGATAAATGCCACCCAGTGCTATTTATGGCTATGTATCTGACAGGTTTTCTAATAGTTCTTCAGTACATCCTGAAAAGGTCCTAAACCAGCATATTGAGTTTGCGTGGCAAGGTTTTGGCAGCGGGCGATTGCAGGGGGGCTTCTCCAAGAAGCTGCCAGAAGTTTCTGAATGTCTGATCAAGCCAGTGGCAGCTGGATCCAAGATGGACCCGCCACGGGCCAAGGCCAAGCCTGTCAGCGGCGCAGCAACTCCTCTGGAATAACAGGTTATAAGAATGGGACAGAACAATATCTGGAGAGAAGAGTGAGGCTATACAAGTGCCCTGCAGACACCCAGGGCAGGGCAGGAGCTGCTCCAGGCTCTGGAGCTCAGATTCCCCTGCAGCCCCTGGAGGAGCCCAGGCTGGAGCAGGGGGAAGCCCAAAGGAAGCTGTGACTCCAATGGAAGCCCATGCTGGAGCAGGATCCTGGCAGGACCTGTGACCCCATGAGAAGAGCCCACACTGGAGTGGGGGAAGAGTGGGAGTAGTCCTCCTACTTCAGAGGAAGGAGTGTCAGAGAGAACAGGTGATGAACTGACCAAAATCCATGTTTCCATTCTTCCTCCACTGCTGCAGGGAAGGTGGTAGAGGAAATCAGAAATGAAAGGTGGAGCTGGGAAGGTCAGAAAGGAATGCAAAACGTTTATTCTGGCCATACTATGGCTCCAACAGTGCCTAGGAAGTGATTTTCAAAAGGAAGAAGAAAAACTAGTCTGAATATTAGTCCTGGAAAGGTTACATAGCCCTCAAGGATATTACATCTTACAGAAGACTGAATCTTACCAACTTATCGATTGAAACAGACTTCCTCTGAAGGCTAGTGCCATAGGAAATAATGAAATAAAGGAAAATTTGCACAGGTATCATGTTTTGAAAACAGGTGATCATCCCATATTATTAATATTATTTATCAGGTGTTAATAAATATATATAAAAACCTCTGGACATAAATCACAGGATCACTGATGTTGGAAGGGATCTCTTGAGATCATATAGTCCGGCTTGCCTACTCAGATAGGATCATCTAGAACAAGTTGCTTTAGAGGACATGGCTGGTACTGTGTAGGCAAATCTTGGTATCAGAAAACTTTGTATGAGAACTCTTGCCAACTCCCTCCCTCTGACCTCATGCTTACAGAGTATTCCTCAGCAAATTTCTGCTTAAATTCACGAGGAATTATACTGCCTGGAAGAGCTGACAGCAATCATTTTAAACACACAATGGCAAAAGACAGCACAGAATTATCCCAGCCCTAGATGAGAAACTTGGAGAGGAGGAAGTAAGCATCTGAGCAAGCACTGAAAGTAAAAAGTTTGAAATTTGGCTCTTCATTTCCATTTTTCTACCATGAATTTCTATCAGCTACTAATTTTCCCTGTGGCAGGTGTGGTACAGGAAATAGTAATTATTCGGACACTGTTGTAAAATTACTGAGACTGTGTTCTTCATTATAAAATTAGAATTATTCGTCCAGCTTCACAATTAATTAGTCCACATGCTTAGATGAAATTATTTAATATTACTGGAGTGCATCAAGGACTAACAGGGTTTTAGCTGTGCTAGACACCATACATCAATCTGCAAGATGAAAATCCCTGCATCAGAGAGGTAATAGCCTAAATAGTGGGGAAAGGTAAAGGACTGAAGGGTAGCTGAGGGCATGGAAAGATGAAATGACATGCCCAAGGCCTTATAGCAGTTCAGAAGTACAATTGGCAGTAGAAATCACAATGCCATCAACAAGACCATCTTTATGCTAAACCGGCTTTTGTATGGAAATCTCTTTAAGCTCATATTCTCATGAACTCTTGCAAGTCTATATGAAGTACACTTTCCTAATTAAAAGTAAAAATTACTCTGTTGAAGACAATGCATTTCCAGATTATTGTAGAAAGTGACACTGGCATCAAAACTTTGAAATTAATTAAAGGCGAAAATTAATAAACCATTAGGAGAGAAACATTACTTGATGATATGTGTCTGCAGTAACATGACAGATATGACTGAGCTCAGAATATTTTTCCTGTAGAGGAAATTAGAAATTAACCTTTTTTCATTTTTCTTTTTAAAAGAATTTTTCTTATGATGCATGCTGTTCTTGGGCTCTCTCAGAATCACCTTTTTTTTGTGATATATAAGTTAATTACAAAGGTCATTGATCTTTGACCTAAATCTCAATGAAATAAGTAGCTAGGTGAGTACTGAAGTTGCAGTTAAGATATTAAAGAACCTTTTCCACCAGCTAATACGTGTCACACAATTTTACTCAACTCTGTATTTTTACTGGTTCTGCCTTGAATGTTCTAATTCTGTGCAAATAAAACAAAGATATGCTGGAAAAAAAAAATAGCTAGGACTTGTGATAGCTGTGAAACACTTGGTAATATTCAAGGTGCACAAAATTGAGAAGAGTATATGCTATGCTCCTACATGTGATTAACATACCAGCTTCTAAAAATCTTTGCGATTTCTTGGCAAAGAAACACAAAAGTTAAAGTAAAAAATTGGAAGTTATCTGCAATACCTCTGCTTGGGGCTGTAGTTCCACTAGAATATGCTTCACCCAAGGCCACCGAAGATTATGTCTTGCTGTAATTGATGGCTGAATTTCTTGGTCCGTTAAAAAAGATGATTCTCCCTTCTTTTAAGACTGATGAGTTAATCAATAGAAGGCTTTTGCTTTTGTACTCATGCCTATGAGGAAGAACTGGAAAAAGAATAGCACAGGATATTTGTTGAACCAATTATTCTTGAATAATCCAATTTCTTGTTTACTATTGAGCACTCTAATTTTAAAAAGTATTTCAGAAAATGTGATAATTTTAATATCTCTTCTAAATATGTAGTCTGATTGTGATGGCCCATTTTTGCAAAGTGCTGTGTTTTACATAATATACTGGGTAATGTGTACTGAAACATAATTATGAGACTATAATATTGCAAAATAAAATCTCTATTAAAAATGTCAGTGGAGGAAATACAATCTGGAGATTAAAATTAAGTTGATGAAGAGGTAAATTCAATAGAATTGTAGCAAATAGGATGTGTGTGACTGTAAGCAAGTTACTGAATATTTAAGTGCCTGAGTTCACAATCTACAAGAAACCAGTTAATACTTCATTGTTTTGTTTTACCTATCTTTTCTTCTCACCTGGACAGGAAAGGAAATTCATATTGCAGCCTGTACACATACTGCCAGCAAAAACAAAACATCTACATATAAAGGAAATATTCCTGAAGTTCAGTAGATACACAGATATCTGGATAGGAAACACGATTCCTTGAGACAGCTAAACTTCCAGCTACAGTGTCTCTGTGGGCAATTTAATTATCTCTCACTGATTGGAAATAATATAAACTTACAGTGTAAATCCTGCTTTTAAATGTTAAACCTAATCAATTTCTGGGAAGAAATGTTATGGGTATCCAGCATGAGAAGTATAGTACCTGCTTGTCAATAACCATACCATGAATTTTTACACCTAAAGTAGTTTCCTTTTCTCCTTTATAGCATGAGAGAACTATTGCCCCCAGAGAAAGATTTCCTGAGTATTGTGCTTTGACAGATGCACAAATACATTAAATGAATCATCCTCTGGTGATATCATACTGTTGACTAAAGAGAAATCTATATGAGATATTTTAAAGAGCTAGTATAGAAACTGAGGAAGCACACTCTCAAAGTGCTTGCTCTTTTGCCCTGAGTGAAAAGGGAAATTTGATTTCTTCACTGTAGAAATGTTGCACACAATTTACACCCACTCAGGACACCCTAGTCCTTCTTCCGGTTGTCAGTACTGGCTCTCTGAAGGCATGCATCTCTTGGTGTCAGGAAAGGAAGAGTCTGCACTTTAGAGCCCCAAGAGGATGGATGCTGGCGTCCTGCAGTCCAGAATATGTCAAGGAAGTGTCAAGCTTTCACACCGGTCAATGTTTCTAAATCATGTTCTGCCTTTGTTCCAACCATGATTATCATCATGCAGAGCTACTGCTAGTCCTCTTCTGCGAGGTTTCATTTTTTCTGTTTGTTGTATATGAAAGGGTAAGAAGTGTGTGAGAGCATCTGGTTCATTAAGTCACTTTGCTCAGGACCACTCATTATACAAGAAAGAACATTTAACAAGGAAAGATATAAACACACAGACACACAGAGTTAACAAAAACATACTAATGTGGACAACAGTGAAGACCTGAGCTCTTCAGCCACTGGCTGATGGATCACTAGTGAAACTACTCAGGCATAGTTAGGAGAGGGTCAGCCTGAAAAGGGAAACTCTTGACACGAGTATTAAGAGATATCATAAGGGGATTATGGAACTGTGGAAAACCTGTGGTACAATCACTTGTGGAAGTGCCAAATGTGGGGGAAGGGAGAGCAGAGGAGGGATGGGAGGAGAAGCAGCAAAATAGAAAGAGGCAGCTACATCCCAGAAAGCTGCCAGACCATTTTCTTGTCTGATGGAGCCCTGTGCCTGACCATAGCAGTCTGCCCTACCTTCTTATTAAATACATTTCTTGACCTTTTTACTCCTGTGTAGTTTTGGGTATTTTTCTTCTGTCATACATATGAATGCTGCACAACCTAAGTGCCAGAGACTGACAAAGGGGTCTGAGGGTCTAAGTGTCCATAGGTCTAAGAGTCAATATCCAGAGAGACCATTGTATAAGAAAGGTTTTGTTAACTGGGAAATGACTCAGTGGCCACAGGGCTCACAGGTTGACGTGTCAACACCTGTGCACATGTATTATGTTTGGCTACGTCAGAGTGTGTGCCAGAGACCACGCTGGTATTCTAGGAACCATGAATATGAATTTTGTGAAACTAGACATTGAGAGGTGGTGTATGAACTTCAATCCTGTGTCTGTGGGATGCTCCCTCAGCCTTCCTGCTGATCAAACTCACAAAGGGAAATATCAGTAACTGCATCTGTCGGGTGGGGAGTGAGAGACTTCCAGGTCCTGAATGTGCAGTGGATAAGGATGCATTGCCTTCCTCACATCCTTAAGCTTGGAGGCAATGCAAGCTCTTCCCTGAAACTTCGTTACATTTCAGAGGCCAAAAATCTGAGGCTACGAATTTTTTTTCACGTGTTTAATTTTCTATCATTTATTTCTATATTAATCTGCATGTCTTCATGCGTTCCATAAATCACAGCTCCTCCCCTCCTTCCGAGTTCATTGGCAAAACCAGAAAAACTCCTAGAAATATATTTATATTTATAAAGATGATATTTCTTCTCTCTTGGTAGCCTAAGAATCAGAAATTTACAGCAAAATAACAGAATTTCAAGAGGAAGACAAAAAAATACCCATCTCCTCAGCACTCCCCTTTCATGTTTCTTTCACCCACATTTTGGGGCAGCTTCCAGTTTTACGCTTGAAAATTAATCTGAATACCCACACTTTCAGACATTTGCATTTTAAATAAAGTAGAAAAATTTCTATTTTGGGAGGAAAATGATCACAATTTTGTCAGATCTCCAGGCATGCTCTCTTCTCTGATAGCAATTTCGACAAAGCAACTGGTTGTGAGCTGAGTGCTAAAACGTCTCTCTCAAGACAAAGTTACATCTAAATAGTCTCAAAAGCTTCTCAGAGGCAATCAGGAGGGCTTTGATACAAAATGAGAAACTAAAAGCTGAATGAACATGGACTAGCGGTTTTCCAGTCCTCTGGTTTGGACTTGTGGTATCTAAATCCCGTCTTGGTGTCAATTTAGGAGCCTAAGTCACCCTGAGACTAACCTTTGAGTCCAAGGCTTCATCTAATTCTTGCTTATATCCTTTATCCAGGTTTTTCAGTGCTAGTTATCACCCTTGATAGAAGGCTCAGGAAAGAGAGTTAGCACTGACTCACGGGATTTATGCAATCCTTTTGGTTTGTGTGAAGTAGCATTGGCTAGATGCTACTGCTTCAGTACCTAAGCCTGAAAAGCATAAACAGTATGAAAAACACCACAGAATTACTATATCTGCCTATCAGGGTTTAACCCCAGCCATGAACTCAGTCTCACAGAGCCAGTTGCTCAGTTTCCCCCTGATGGTATGGGGGAGAAAATCAGAAGAGTATAAATGAGAAAACTTGGGATGAAAACTGTCTAACAGGTAAACAAAAAGGTAAACAAAAATACCCAAAACATGTAAAGGCACACAGCAAAGGAAAACAAGAAATTCCTTCACTGCTTCCAATGGGCAGAAAGGGGCTCAGGGCCATTCCTGGGAGAGCAGGACTCCATCACAGGCAATGGTGACTTGGCAGTACAAACACCATCCCTCCCAATGTCCCCATTGTTCTTCCTTCTTCCCCCAGCTTTGTATGCTGAGCATGGTGCTGTGTGCTGTGGGATATCCCTGTGGTCACTTGTGGTCAGCTGTCCCAGCTGTGCCCTCTCTCTACTCCTTGTGCACTCCCTGGCCAGTGTGGGTGGAGGTGTGCGGCAGAAAAGGCCTTGAGTCTGCAAGTCCTTCTCAGCATGACGACAATACCTCTGTATTGTCATCCCTGTTTCCAGCACAAATCCAAAGCACAAACCCATACCAGGTATTACGAAAAAAATTTACTCTACCCCAGCCAAAACCAGCACACTGCCACACATTTGGAAAGCAAAATGGCCCAAAGAGTGGACATTTCCCAGTGTTATGAATGGATGATGTAGGTTTAAATCAGCTCTTGCCTTTTGCCCAGGTCTCTGGCAGCAGACAGTTGTGTTATTGAGGTGTCCAGAACCCCAAGATCCACTCTTATTCACAAGTTCTTTAATAATGGCTGATTCAGTCTGTCATAAAATGAATTATTTATTAATAGACACAAAACTAACAGACATAAGACTTAAAACAGATTGTTACTACACAGNGCTCACAGGTTGACGTGTCAACACCTGTGCACATGTATTATGTTTGGCTACGTCAGAGTGTGTGCCAGAGACCACGCTGGTATTCTAGGAACCATGAATATGAATTTTGTGAAACTAGACATTGAGAGGTGGTGTATGAACTTCAATCCTGTGTCTGTGGGATGCTCCCTCAGCCTTCCTGCTGATCAAACTCACAAAGGGAAATATCAGTAACTGCATCTGTCGGGTGGGGAGTGAGAGACTTCCAGGTCCTGAATGTGCAGTGGATAAGGATGCATTGCCTTCCTCACATCCTTAAGCTTGGAGGCAATGCAAGCTCTTCCCTGAAACTTCGTTACATTTCAGAGGCCAAAAATCTGAGGCTACGAATTTTTTTTCACGTGTTTAATTTTCTATCATTTATTTCTATATTAATCTGCATGTCTTCATGCGTTCCATAAATCACAGCTCCTCCCCTCCTTCCGAGTTCATTGGCAAAACCAGAAAAACTCCTAGAAATATATTTATATTTATAAAGATGATATTTCTTCTCTCTTGGTAGCCTAAGAATCAGAAATTTACAGCAAAATAACAGAATTTCAAGAGGAAGACAAAAAAATACCCATCTCCTCAGCACTCCCCTTTCATGTTTCTTTCACCCACATTTTGGGGCAGCTTCCAGTTTTACGCTTGAAAATTAATCTGAATACCCACACTTTCAGACATTTGCATTTTAAATAAAGTAGAAAAATTTCTATTTTGGGAGGAAAATGATCACAATTTTGTCAGATCTCCAGGCATGCTCTCTTCTCTGATAGCAATTTCGACAAAGCAACTGGTTGTGAGCTGAGTGCTAAAACGTCTCTCTCAAGACAAAGTTACATCTAAATAGTCTCAAAAGCTTCTCAGAGGCAATCAGGAGGGCTTTGATACAAAATGAGAAACTAAAAGCTGAATGAACATGGACTAGCGGTTTTCCAGTCCTCTGGTTTGGACTTGTGGTATCTAAATCCCGTCTTGGTGTCAATTTAGGAGCCTAAGTCACCCTGAGACTAACCTTTGAGTCCAAGGCTTCATCTAATTCTTGCTTATATCCTTTATCCAGGTTTTTCAGTGCTAGTTATCACCCTTGATAGAAGGCTCAGGAAAGAGAGTTAGCACTGACTCACGGGATTTATGCAATCCTTTTGGTTTGTGTGAAGTAGCATTGGCTAGATGCTACTGCTTCAGTACCTAAGCCTGAAAAGCATAAACAGTATGAAAAACACCACAGAATTACTATATCTGCCTATCAGGGTTTAACCCCAGCCATGAACTCAGTCTCACAGAGCCAGTTGCTCAGTTTCCCCCTGATGGTATGGGGGAGAAAATCAGAAGAGTATAAATGAGAAAACTTGGGATGAAAACTGTCTAACAGGTAAACAAAAAGGTAAACAAAAATACCCAAAACATGTAAAGGCACACAGCAAAGGAAAACAAGAAATTCCTTCACTGCTTCCAATGGGCAGAAAGGGGCTCAGGGCCATTCCTGGGAGAGCAGGACTCCATCACAGGCAATGGTGACTTGGCAGTACAAACACCATCCCTCCCAATGTCCCCATTGTTCTTCCTTCTTCCCCCAGCTTTGTATGCTGAGCATGGTGCTGTGTGCTGTGGGATATCCCTGTGGTCACTTGTGGTCAGCTGTCCCAGCTGTGCCCTCTCTCTACTCCTTGTGCACTCCCTGGCCAGTGTGGGTGGAGGTGTGCGGCAGAAAAGGCCTTGAGTCTGCAAGTCCTTCTCAGCATGACGACAATACCTCTGTATTGTCATCCCTGTTTCCAGCACAAATCCAAAGCACAAACCCATACCAGGTATTACGAAAAAAATTTACTCTACCCCAGCCAAAACCAGCACACTGCCACACATTTGGAAAGCAAAATGGCCCAAAGAGTGGACATTTCCCAGTGTTATGAATGGATGATGTAGGTTTAAATCAGCTCTTGCCTTTTGCCCAGGTCTCTGGCAGCAGACAGTTGTGTTATTGAGGTGTCCAGAACCCCAAGATCCACTCTTATTCACAAGTTCTTTAATAATGGCTGATTCAGTCTGTCATAAAATGAATTATTTATTAATAGACACAAAACTAACAGACATAAGACTTAAAACAGATTGTTACTACACAGGGATAAGACAAAAAGGGGGATACTAGCATTACACACGGAGTTAAAGGTACAGTTAAATTTACAGCTAGCTAAGGATTCAGTGTTTCCTACCGTCCAGTCTTGATGGAGTACACATCAAAAAATCCTCTCTCAATTCCCAGGAAAGGGACCTGGAGTTGTGTCCAAGCTCCAGGGAGAAATCTTCTCACACGTTCTCAAGGTGGGTGAAAGAGACTTCTGCTTCTGTAATAATTGTGTGGGCTTTCATAGACATAAGAACCGTGTCTTTTGGTCACTGATGTTTATTTTCCTTTATCTCCTTCCACACCTGCTCTCATACCGAGATGTGTGCTCTGGGCTGGAGCTCAGACTTTGAAGAGCCTGGAGGCGACCCCTTGCTGGGCTCTCTGACCTCCTGCTGGGCTCTCTGACTCCTGCTGGGCTAATCTGGCCTGAGTTATCTCTTCCAAATGCCCCAGCCATGAGAGAGAGGGGATGTTCTGCCACCTGAGAAAGTTCTCTGTCTTTTCTTTATG
>VWZW01002042.1:122909-167858 GCA_013397115.1 Edolisoma coerulescens | reverse complement strand
TATTTTACATTTGCTTTGTTTGCCAATTAAATTGTTCACCATGACACATTGTTGCTTACCGTACTTTAAAATCTGGTCCTAAGCTAAAAAATATCAAGGGAAAACAAAACAAAACAAAGCAAAAAAACCCAAAACAAAATAAAAAACCAAAAAGCAGCAGGACACTTTCTGAATGAAATCTTTGCTTGAAATTAACTTTACCTGAAATNTTTCTTTCTCTCTTCCTTTCTTCCCTCATTAATTCCTGTCCAAATGCATGGCTCTACCTCTTCTGCTCTCCTGCAGTGACAGGAAACTGAAGAAAATTGATGCACTAACAGTCCTAATATGACATTCTAAAAGTGACTTTTTGATTTTCAATTAACCTTGCACAAAGAGGAAATATTGAAATCCCCCCCCCTTTGTTCCTGACTGTGTACATTAGCTAGGCTGGTGTTGGTAGGAGAGAGCAGGAGGGGTTGGGCTGGGGAGGGGGAAACTGGCACCTCATTCAAGCACTCCACTGCTATTTGCACAAAACGAGACAAGACTACCCTGCAATAATTACTCTCTGAAGGGGGAAACAGGTAGGAGAGAGAGTGCTCTTGTCATTTGTTTGACTTAATTGTATGCTTTTATGAGCCGTCTGGCTGGAAGGATTAAAGTTACTTTTAATAACACTTCTTTTCAAAAGAATTTGATTTGAGATTTCCCAGCAGGGCTGCCTACCAAGCAGCAGGACCTTTTTCTTCCCTCCAGACCCCCATTCCTTCAGCATTCCCCTATCCTCCCCCCTCTTCTTCCCCCTGTGAACACCAGCATTGTTCTATTTTCTAAGGGAAGCCAGGGTGCGTAGCATGGCATGAAGTCAAATTTTCATATTCACTTAAATAAAAAAGTAAATAAATAAGTCTACGAAAAAATATGCATAAAACAGCTTTTCCCAAGATGCTGGATATAGGAAAAGTGATACATCATCATATAGTCTGGTTTTCCTTCAGTTAGTTTAGAGATGTTCTTTACACACCTACTGAGCAGACTACAGAATGGGCCAGGAGTATTTCTACAAAGCATTTTTAATTTTAGAAAAATATAATTAGTCAAAGTGAAACAAATTTCTTGGAAAAATATAAAAGAGCCTGGAGAATGCTTTCTTAATATCGTGGGGAACTCTTTCTTAGAAGTAAGTTTTCAAAGCTATTTGGTGTGTCCACATGTTAATGCACTTCAATTTAGTTTATATTTTGTCATCAACGTATGCATAAAGTATGCATAAAGAAAAACAAGAAGCACAGCCATATAATGTGGGAATTAAATTGTCTCTTTTCTTAGCATATGATCCAAGGTCCCCTGCCTGTCAATAATATGAGTTAATGTGATATTAACTGTCATTATACAGCAAACTGTGAACTTATAGATGAGGGTTGGCCAGTTAAATATTCTTTCCCTCATTGAATGTGCATTTTTAAACTATTATTTAAGGGTTTTGGAGAAGACATTTCTCACTTGCACCATAAACCCCAGAAACTTTAAGTTCATCACCCTCTATTAGTATTATTTAATTCTAATTTCCAAAATCCACAGCCTAAATTTTCATTTTGTTGATTTTCCCTCTGGCTTAGGAGTAACAAGAGAAAAAATCAGTTTCACAGGGAATATAGTTACTCTTTTACCTAAAGGATATTGCCTAAGATAGTTAAACTTGTTTGTTTTCTTTTTTTTTTTATTCAATTTCATTGTCTATTTACATAAGCATTTACAAACTCTGTCCATCGTTTATATGCCTTCCCCTCATTATGTTAAATGTATGAGCATATCTTCTATAATACCAGCAGAATCAGCCTTGTTTGATTTTTCAGCTGTCTGGGAAAGAAGTGTGATTTTTTGCTAATGTTTTAATGTACCTAATGTCAAACTCTTAGCTTGCAAACATTTCACACCTGACACATTAATGCATTGCAGGTCAATTGCTTTCTGATTCCATTAAAAGGAAGAAGATGCCCTTTCATACATGAATTTAAATCATAATACACTTAATTCACTCTCACATCCCTAGTCCAAAGTCCAAACCACTTTTATGTCCACAGCAACAAATAACAAAAAATTTATCTGGCATTCTTGAAGCCTGAGTTGACTTCTACTCCTGAATCTCCATGGCCATTAGCAAGAACAGTCTTCGGATACACTTGAATATAATCAACACTATCCAATACCTAAGTGATTGTGACACCAACATCATGTGGCAAAAATATCTGTGCCTCAACATGACCACTGGTTAGCAGTTGTTTCTTCTGCATCATAAGTGAGCTCTGTTCCTCACCTCAATGAAAAAAGTTTGCTTGACAATAACTCAATTCCCCTTTTTGACTTGCTACATGATGTATATATTAAGTAGAGAGAAAAAAAAAAATGAACTTATATTATTCAGTTCTGAATTAAATGATTTGGCATTGCTTTATTTTCAAGGGGCCTATTTGTAATCTACTTCATGAAAACCTTAAAAAAATTTAGGGCTAAAGAAAAGAGTTTCAGATTATCCATGTACTTTTGTATTCTTTCCTCTCTTGAAAATCTTGAAAGCTTGGAAGTGTGTTTCCTTTTCAGATCTAATTGAATGCATGTTTTATTTATAAAAAGTCTTATTCCTCATGTTTTTATCATTCCTTATATGCAAAAATTTAAACTTATATCCTGTACAGAACAAATATAATCATTTCCTGTATTTAATTTTTTATTTTAGTGGAAAACCTCATTATTTGAGCAGTCAAGGAGGTTTATTACTCCTGAGTGCTTACAGAAAGAGTTACTGCCTGAAGAGCTTCAGGCAACTACGTAGGGTGGACAGAAGCAGCCTTTAAATTGTCTTGGTAGGAGACGCAGTTACTTCAGGAGGTCACATCACTCAACACCTAAGGTTTTGATCTCAGATAGCAAGCTGAATCCTGTGCCTAGCCTTCTTTTCTCCAAACAGGGAAGGTGAGGTCAGAAATTGGAAAAACCTGCACACCAGTGTATTTGTACACATTTATATATTTTCCATGGAGCCTTTATTAAGCAAACACAGTTATTTGCATCTCCAAGTGCCCTGAATGCATTAACAGTATAGTTCAAACCCTGACTGAACAATGCTCTCACATGAACTACCTCTAGGTAGGAAATTAAGCAATAAACAGATAATCAACAGTAGTGGGCAGTTTCTTCCCCTACCTAGGGAATACCTACATTTGTTCTTTTTCTTTTAACTGAGACATAGCTGCTAATACAATACTGGCTTTTGAAAATACTGCCTGAGTTATCTCCCCAGTCTTGGCTGGATGTGGAATTGTGAGGAATTATATAGAAGAACGGAGTGTATTTAATCTATCAGGCTTAGAACATATATCTGTGTTTTTCAAGTGGAAATGTCCAAGAAATAACAACTCACTGCTAGCCTAACAGAAAACAGAATATCTTGTCCAAGTGACCTTTTTAAGCTACAAATTATAAAACAGTTGTAAGATGACTGCCAATGGATTATTGTATCAACCAGTAGAAAACAACAAACTGCAAAGTCTATCTAGAAAAATTATGAAGTGAAAGAAAATTGAAATATGATTGGGTCTTGCACAAACTTTGACCCTCTAACTCTCATATTTTGCAGGCACTCTGAAGATCATAGCACACTTCCCTTTTGGGATAACATTGTGTGATAACTCTTAAAAAATACTTACATTTCATACTGCTTTCACAAAAAAAATGAGCACTGACCTCCTGTTAGATGTTCTTATTTGTTCATTATGAGTGATCAAGGACTGAACCCTTATTCACAGCCTTTGTTAATATTTCTGCCCTTGAAAAAAAAAAAAGAACAACAAACTAAAAAAACAACCTAAAATTAACCCCAAAAAATCCCTCAGTATCTTTGGAAAGCCTCATTATTTTTTAAAACCAGACAGATGCTCTAAAAAGGCAGCAAATGCATAAACTGTTTCTTTCTTCTATAACTGCAGCTAAATAGGATGAAAGTTCTTTGTCTTGCTCTCTCTCTGTAACCTCATGCAGCAGGTCACTACAGTAATGATCTCTCACAGCTGGTTCCCTCATTAAGCTCCTTAGTGATTATATCTTACTAGTTCTCTCATGTAAAACTCAGAAGTTAGACACATGATGAAATAACCCCTTGATTCATATTCACATATACACAGAGTTCAAGTATGACACATCTAACTTTACAGGAGATTTTGAAAGAGTATCAGGAATAAACCTGACTGACAACTCCACCACAAACAAATTTACGACTCACACAGAAATCCACCTTCTCTATTCACGGTGAAATAGTGAAAGAGATAAGATGCTGCACTGAGGTTAGGAATTAGACAGAAGGTATTGCTTCTTTTGATCTTACCCATAACAATAGCTGGGATGTGCAGACAATTGGGTGAGCAGCATAAGGATCTCCATGATGAATCATAGCTCTGATTAGTGCTGGAAGTGTTTTTCTCTTTTTACTGAATCTATCAAAATATTGTTGATCATTTCCACATGAAAAAAAAAGTCAATCTCCTTGTTTATAGTTTTCTGTATTAACATTTGTGATTTTCTGAAGTCTGTGGTATGTTTACATAGCTGAAGTAGTTGTCCTCAGTTCAAGAACTGACAGCATTGATAAAACTTTACTGCTGTCTAGTCATGACCAATCCTGAAGTCTGAGTGCTTGTTCAATGTGCTTTCTTCTATCTCCTTTAATGAAATATTTTCTTCCTTTTTTTCCTGTGGTTTTTTTTGGTGGTTTTTTTGGTTTTTGTTTTTTCTTTTTTAAATAATTGTTACTTCCCTGAATTGTTTTGTTCTACAGGAATTAATCTTTTTTTCCTAATTAAGGAAACAGGAATATATATGTTATATTAATGTTGTGAAAAAGTTTTCTTATATCACATTTCTGTAGAACCAAACTGCTAAATAAAACCTGTATTAATGAAACCTGTTTTGAATGCTTTAGATATCTGAATCTGTTTCTTCTCTGAACTCCAGGTCTTTGTGAAACTACATTCAAATGTCCAACTTTTCTTTTCAAGTTAATTCCTTTCTTCTCCAATGTCTCATTAGTTATGGCTGGGCCTATATCCTTTCAAATATCCCACTAATTTTATTGATTTAGTTTGATAATGATTAATCCTAAGTGCAGCTATATGAATAGAGTGTAGCATCAATGAATTTGTCATTCAGAAGAGCGATTAAAGGAGTCAAGTCTCACATATTTATTCTGTAACACAACATATGCACAGCTTTTCCAACATGTGCTCTATGCTCTTGCATCTCCTAGTCTTGGTCTCAGGCCGATGGTGTTTCTTTGTCTGAAATGTTTGAGTTGCATCAATTTTTGAAATATTTGAGTTACATTTTGAGTTCAGCCAATTCCGAGCAATGCATGTAAGAAAAAAGTACAGTGATGTTTCCATATGTTCTATTTGGGATGTGCTTGGCTAACTCCAAATGGCTGAAACTGGAAACATCAAAGTTAGCGAGCCTATAAAATTCATCAGGAAAGGAAAGACAGTGAAGCCTCAAAAGAAACAAGATTTATAGTTATGAATATTTAAATATGGCATATTTACAAATGCATACAGGCCATTTTTCATTCTATTTTTCATGGTACCCTCAGGCTAACACCATTTAGTATACTGGGTGCACATCAAGTCCCTTTAGATTTAAATTATCCTAACTGCTAAAAGCTTTACAGTGATAAGCAACCCAAATTTCCAGACCTACTGGGCAAAATAGTTTCTCTTGCACTTCTTGGGTGCAAATTTGGCCCTCCTAGAAATAAGAGGGGAACTCATCTTCACTAAAATTGCAATTTAAACTTTTAAGAGATGCACAAATGAGTAATTCTGTGGATTTTCCATAAAAGGATGGGTAAGCAATAGTTAGAGCTTGGGTTGCTGGCAACTCTAGCAATTATCTTTCTTAAAATATATTTGGTGTTGGCTACTAAAATTCGAAATCACATTTTGACTCTTCTATTACAGTACTGTACTTGCAGTAACATATAGCACATTTTTATCTGTAATTGTAATTTTGAATGACTGATGTTCTCCATAAACATTTGAAGACAAAATTACATTTCCCCTTTCCTTCAGTGTTTAGAAAGTCACAAAACTTTCGGGGACATTAAGGAGAGCAGTTAAAAAACTATCTGTGAGAGTCATTGATGCTATTTATACACTTAAAAATTAGGCATTTTAACCAAAGCTATCCACTCTGGTTTGGTTTCAAAGTCAGCAGAAAGAAACAGCCTGCTTCCAAGAATAATCCATCACATATTCTCTAAAATTAGGTGGACATATCCTTTAGAAGATGCTTATTTTTCTCAGTAACTGGATGACAATTAAAAGGTTATGCATTTAATATCTAAAGTTGAGGTGAGTGGGGCAACCTTTTAACATTTAGTGGCTTCACCACATTATGAAGGTGAGGTACGTTTTGGGCTGTGTTCTGTATCAGGCAGCAGTGTTTGTTATCACTGTAAGATGAGCATAAGCATTTTTAGGTCTTTTGAGGTCTCATCTGCAGAGCTGACTATGCCTCATTGTGTTGCAGTCAGGCAGCATTGGTGATTTGTCTTTGTTCTTTGATATTCACCCTTTGGCCCCATATGACTTCTCCTGATTTTCAAAAGGATTTAGCTCAGACACATCTGAACCTCAATTTGTCCCTACTATGTCTGATTTTCAGCCCTTAAGTCACACATGACTATGAGCAGAATTGCCATAAAATTGTTTTCATTAATAGTCTTTTAGTGTTGATGTGAGATAAGTATGGGTTTTTTCTTGGTTTGATTTGCTTTGCTTTGATTTTTTTTGGCAGTTTGAGGGGTTGTTTGGTTTTGGTTGTTTGCTTGGGTTTTTTCGAGGGGGAGTTTGTTTGGTTTTTTGTTTGATTGGTTTTGGTTTTTTCAGTGCTATGGGATTGAAATTATGGACATCAGAAAGCACGCAGAAGAAATCACAGAAATTACTGCAATAGCCATGGAGCTACTCCAGTGCAGTGCATGGCCCTCAACGAAGCTTTCTGCACAATGCCACAAGAATTCTCTTCCACACGAGCTGAACAGTTCCAGGACAGCACCATCAGCTTTAGCCACAGGCAAAGCCTTTTCCTAAGGCAGCTGATTGCTGCTGGGAACAATGCAGTTATGGTATTATTCTCTTTTGTTGGCATAATGAAAAGTCAGATCTGCTGTTACTGCCATGGAGGGAGGAGCTGTGGGAGAAGTTCTTCTGTTTCAGAAGAAAAGGTATTTTCAGTCAATAGCAGCAATTGTCTGCATTTTATCAGACAATCATCCCTTTCCAGGGATGAGTTCCCATCCTTCCAGTGGCAAGAGAAGCAGCAGTACTACCTCTCTGGGTCTAATTACGTATTTTCTTTTATACCCCTTTGCTTTGGTTTTTTTTTGTTTGTTTGTTTTGGTTTTTTTTGTTATTTTTACCTCCACTTGCCATAACAGAAATATCCCAACTCTACTTACTGACTAGAAAGATAAAAAATTCACTTTCCCCCAACACTGCCAAGAGATCTGGTGTTTGCTCTAGTTCCTGTTCAGGGTCTTGTCCTGGAATTCTAGGTAATAATTAAGGCTATCCCATCCATGCTGGACTTCTGACTTTTCTTTTCCCCCTACCAAGTTTCAACTGCTTAAAATAGAAATGTTTAACAAAGGAAAGAGAATGAATTTTGATGCTACCAACTTTTAAGCAATTTAACTCGTCACTGTACTAACCTTAGCGTAAATGAACCTTAGTCTAGGAGGTGCATGATCAAATGCAGTTACAGAATAATTTAGGCCAGTATAATATTTCAGTCATGAAAGAGAAATTCATTCTGGGCACATTTAAAACTCTCACTCGTCACTTGCTCCTGAGAGCCAGGTTCCATACAGATGTGTAAGCTCCTGAACAAGCTTAGAATAAATTGTTCAACTTCGTATCACTAGCTGGGATTGTCAGATCATGATTCCCAACCCTAGAATATCTTGCAAGTGTGACAGAATGTGATAGTTTCCAGAAACTTGTAGAGATAACTAGCATATAAATATCCAGACAAAAGATAGTCTTTGCTGAGAGTAGGTTATTACCTTCTGCATCAACGGCTCTTCTCTTCCTACTGCGTTCTTATTACAAAACTACTTTTAAATGACTAATAACATAGAAAGGGATCAGAGGTCACAATAATGACCACTGTAGTATCTTCAATTTTATGGCCCAAATGATTGAACAGGGGATTGAATATTAGAAACCATATATTTTATTTGAAGACTAACCTATGGCCAAGTAGAAACCCTAGATGAGTTATTTTATTGCTCCATGTCTCAGCTATCAATAAACTGGGAATAACGACACTTAACATCTTTAAATACTACAGCATGGAAAAAACTTAAAGGGAGTTTATAAATGTGGCATAATATTACAGATAAAAAGACTTAAAATATTAATCATATTATTGCTTTCCACTGTATTTTTAAATTCTATTGCCTCACTATTCATTTTATCTCTGGACAGTGACATTTCAAATCTTTAAGCAGCTTTGACAGTGGTCATTTCATTTCCCATTGGAGCCCAGACACTTAAAACTGTTCACTGCTCCTGGGATGCATGTATGGTTCCTCACAATTAGTACGGTACTCCTTGATAGGCATAGCCGCTGGGATTGACATGATCAGGCTCAGTAGTTCATTGACACAGGAGGCCAAAAATGAAGTAGGTGGCTTATTCTTTCCCTTCTTTTCCTGCTCCTTTTGGTGTTGTACTCTCCACACTATAAAGGAAATTGAAAGAGGGATCTAATCTACATCCAACATCCCTTAAAATTTAGGAGCAAGACTTGGTCTCATTCTACCAGGCATCTTTTCTGCTTATTCTACATTCATAGTTCTTGATGATTATACTGCCTGAACCTTTTTGTTGCTTGTATAAGTATTCCACAAGTTGGTTACATATTTAAATATTTATGCTAAGCTTTGTTAAAAATATGTTCTTTCCTATGCTGGAGTGATGTCATATATCAGCATCACAGTGTTATAAATGATTATATGCAACTTGTGATCACTATTTTAGTATGTTTGCACTTTCTTTTAAGGCAAATATGAATTCTTCCTTGCTTAGTATCTTCCTGTTTTGTGGATTCAGCAGGACCCTCCCAGGATAAATCTCTAAAGCAAAATAACAAATGAACACCTAAACTTAAGTCATAGGACAACCAATATGCTTTGACAGATTTACTCATTCTACAATAAAAGCTCAAGTTTATTTTTCTATAAAAGTTATGAGGTAGTTTGGGGCAAAAGACACACAAGTGGTGGACACCAAGAGTATTGCTATTGNTCACAAGATTTAACAGAAGCAATGCTTATTCAGAACCTATCTAAGCTACTACAATTCTAAAACATTTTAACCCTATGCTAACACTATAGGAACTCACTCAGTACTGTCCATTTTGACAGAAGACCCTTTAATTTGCAGGTCTTTTTAATTCTCCGAAATACTGCATGCAACAAGATCCACTAAATGTGTGGATACATAAATAAATAGACAGTATTTTTTTATCCTCTCCATTCTTTTATTAAAAAAATGGAGTGTATTTCTGAGGCACACTTGATGTGCTGAGATGGAAGACACGATAAAGGCCTGTGGTGCTGTGGCTGGTGTGTCACAGCTTTAATGGCAAGAAACTTCCTGAAAGAAGGGATTTGAGTCAACAGAGAGGTTAGCACAACATTAAAATAAAAGAGTTCAGTGATTTCAAATTAAATTACTGTGAAAATTTTTGTTCTTCATAGGACTGGGTTATTTTGACCTTTCATTTCATTTCAAGATTAAAAGAGCTGTCAAAATATAAGGATTTTTGATGAGCAGAAATTCTGTATTCTGATCAACTCTAATAAGGCGTTTTCCATGGAAGCACATCACTGAAGCTATCCAAACCATCTCAATTACTATTGATTATAACATATCTCTAACAGAATGATTTTACCAACTAGTCTCTGAATCTATTAAAAGAGAATGAGTTAGAAAATTATAAAGATCCTTATCATCATGAGGGTTTCTCCTAACTGTATCAGTTACTTGTTTAAATTCTAAAACAATGAAGTTAATATATATTTCCTTTTTTCTTTTTCCTTTTTTTTTTTTTAATATATATTTTCTCTTCTGGGCTTTGGAGAAGTGCATGTCTTTAGAAAAGCTCGCCTCATGTTTAATGCATTTTTGGCTTAATAATATTTTGTGCCACGGAGCTCCACAAGTATTAGTAAGTTTAATTTAAAATAGCTTTCCTTTTGATCATTTTTGATCTATTGTCTTTTAAAAAAACTGGTATTTTTTAGAGACATGTGGAAGAACACTCATGAATACCTAATATATTTCTGTAAAATTAATTGCTGCATAACAACTCTGATATTATTTTTATTTCTTTCCAAACCAAGCAGTCACCATTACTTTTATGTCTTCTAACTAGCTGGTATTTTGAGGCTAGACAACCAAAACATGCTGGTTCCAAGGCAACAGTAAATAGAGTGTTTATTTAAACATCCTCTGAAATTTGTTTGTCTGCTTGACCTAACTACTGGCTTAAATGCATTGAGAAGGCATTTTAACACCATTAGTATCTGGATTCCAGCCAAAGAAAATCTCCTTACTTTATATCCCTTTAGACTGCATTGATGAAACGGCCTAAAAGTAGGTTTAGTGTTCGTTAGTTCATTTTAAATGGGAAGGAAACTCACAGACTGTATAACAGGGAGACAAAAAATTAAGGTTCTGAAGGTTAAAGGGCCTGTCCTGGGTTGGACATTTCCTAACATATGTAACAACACAATTGTTTAGTTCTGCAAAGTTATAAGAGAATTCAATCCTATATGGTATGGCAGCTTGAGACAGAATATGCTTTTGAGGTTGTGTTGGAGAGACATTTTTCTCCTCTTTCAGTCCGAGATGAGGGTTGCTTTTTAGTGATTTTTCCCCCTCCTCTCTTGTGCTAATGCCTTTAGCACAATGAAATTAAGCAGTCCAGATTTCTAATGCAAACTGCTCAGGGACAAGATGCTAAGTGATTCTAAGTGTTTTGTTGAGAGCCACTGTTTAAGTAAACATTACAAATTATGGTTATGTAGTATATAATGTAGATTGAAGCCCTTGAGCAATGTATTATTCATAAAATACATCATTTTATCAGTTTGATCATGTTTCTTTTCTTTAAAGAGAGAATATGACAAGGATTTTAGTCCTGTTACTGAGGCAGCATGTTCAGTGGCAGGAAAGACACATCCTTGAAAGGTCCATTTTCTTTTTCAGATCAGGTCTTTGATTTTCTGGAGAAAATATGTGTTTTTCTTGAGATGCCCTTTCTTATGATATAGCAGATCAAGCCCTCTTGGGTATTAGAAAGTAAACTATACCCCATTTTCAACAGCATAATTGATGGTATCAGCATTTTAATTGTCTGTATTTTGTTTATATTTTATGCTTTGCTGGTTTATATTTATTTTATTCATTTAAATGAAAGTTATTCTGTAGTTAAAATATATATATATTCCATGGCAGTATGCCTGTAAGAAACAATACTACACTATATCAAATAAAGTTCAAGAAGTAGATTTACAGGTTTAGAGCTATTTATATAGCATTAGATTCTACCACCACTCATAGCTTCTAACTGTGGTTTAAGTTCTCCTGTAACTCATATGCTCAGCATGCAGAATAAAACCAAGAACCTGTGTGAGGAGAACTGGAGGCACAAAAAGGTGAAGATCACTGGTTGAGATAAGAACAATTTTTTTAGACATGAATTTATTACATTTATTATAACAATTTATTAGCAATGAAATGAGAAAATGAACAGCTACAACAACAACATTCAGAGTGTGCAAGATAGGTGAATGGCTGGAACCCAGCGCTGCCCCACAGCACACCCCAGCAAAACTGAAAAACCCACCCCCTTTTGTGCCCCCTGCAAATGGCCCGGGGTCCTGCCCTTGACCCTCGAGGCTGCTGCAAAAATTGGCCAGAACCAGAAGAGTGTCGGAATGCTCATGAAACTAGAATTTCACAACACACAAGGAGTGAACCACTGCCCTTGTGCTTACGTGTGTCTTTGTGACAGGTCAATGTTGGCATGGATACATTTAATATCTGTTAGAATTATCCATATATGTTAGGCATATTAATAGGTTTATTAATATCTGTTAGGCACATCAAAGGACAAACTCTTGCAACAGTATTAAAAGGGTAAGATAAAAAAGTAGGTGTTTATTGGGAGCTTCCAGGTGCCTCCATAGTTACGGGCTACGGGCACAGCTGGTATCGGATTACCACAGTTTTTATAAGTTTAACAAATTAGCCTTTCTAACAAATATTGTCCAATTAGAAGAGAAGTTGCTTAGGTAATTTTCCTCCGGGTACTACTCCATTGAAGTTGGTCCAGGGCTTCTTTGCCCCACTTTTTCTTGTGTCTTTTCAGATTCTGGTCGGAAAACAAAATGTCCTCCTTGTATGTTCTCTTCTTGAAAATAAGACTAAACAGTATTTCCAGAATGCGTTAGCAGGTTAGCCTATTGCTCTACAGTCTAAGAGAAAGGGTAGGACAAATACCAGGAGCTATATAACCGTGTATTAATAGCCCACAAAGCTACAAATATATGAAAAATGCATAAAAGCTGAAAGCTTTAGGCATCAATATTAGGAGTCATGAGCAAGAGTGAGCATGTTGACCCAGGCTTCTGGAGGCTCTCTGTGAGGTGTGTTGTAGTATCATGTCTGAGGAATGTTTATGGTTACAGTCTGTACACAGCCTCACACAAATTCATACTGTAGAAGAGGTTTCGAATGAAGAAGGAAAGATTAGGACCAAAATATCTTAGGGATGAGTAGATTTTTTTAAATATTATTATAGGTTATACCATAATGCATAAAGTAGTTTTTGGATTCTAGTGCTGCCACAAATAATTTTCGAACAAATTTTTGAAACAGTATTCATTATAGACTTAATTCCGCTTCCTCTATCTGGGCTTTAAGAATTCTAACTGTTTATATTCCCACTTTTGAATAATATTTCCTTCAATATTTGCATAATCTTTCCATATGGTTTCCAAAACTGATTATTTGTTGCCCAATTCTATCCTCCTTCTTCAGCACTGAGTAGAAGTGTGGGAAGGATGAAGTTATACTTTTTTGCCTGACTTTTTTGTTCCCTATTTTTTGCAAAAAACTGCTATCTGACTGCCTCTTGGTGTTTCAGTGCTGTTATAAGATGACCATGGGGTCTCCATCTCTTCACAACATCAACTGAGAGTCTCCAGATCCCTCGCTGCTGGCTCCAGCCAGCAGCCTATCAAGTAATATGTTCAATCTAAACCATCCTAAGGAGGGGTAGTCAAGAAGTTTCCATCAGGTATCGAATATTTTATGATATTTTACTACTCTAATGTAAATTCCTCTGTTTGGCACATGATTTAGACAGATAATTTTATAAAATACTAATAAATAATAATAAAATAATAAAGTACTTAACCAACAATAATTCTTGGTAACTGAGTGCAAGTAAAAAATTGTAAAAAACATTAGAAGGTCCCACAAATAAATTTGTTTTCTTCGTTGCTGTGAGACACTATCAGGAATGTGCTTCCTACCAAGAACGCACAGTGTGACTTCAAAGATCATACAATATGTTCTGAATTTGATGTTCATCACAAGAGGATTAACCTAGTAGTAATGTGTTAGTATTAAGATATATGATTAGATCTTGCAGAATGTGAGAAGAAGGAACTGTTTTCAGGCTTTGGGAGTATTCTCTGTAGTTTAAGGTTCTACAAATTAATTTGATAATACCTCCACTCTCCTTCTTATTCCTCTTCTACCTCATGAACATGTTTCTTTTTGTTAAAAGAGATCTGTGTGATTGTTATGTTCTTTCTTACAATTTTTTAACACTTATGAACACATACATTGCATTAGCTGTACAAATCTGGTCCACATGAAGGAAATATTTTAATAAGCATGTAGTATGGTCAACGCCAGTGTGATAACTAAAGAGGCTTTATATTCATTACATCGTAATTACTCTAATAGGTTCAAATGTTCTTTGTTTAGAATGACAGAGTAGTTATGTGAGGAGAGATTAACATTTTTGATTGATGAAACTGTCAATTAGGAATATCTAGGAAGTCCTCAAATTGATAAAACTGGTATGTTTCACCTTGTTAGTGAAATTTTTTTTTTGAACTTTCATATTTTTGGAGCTTTGCAGGCAGTTTTCACTTCTCTCTGACATGATGATATACACGTTATGTACTATCACAACTTTTCCTTTTTTTGTTGTCTGTGACCATATACATTCTCTTACTGAAGACAAGAAATGTTTCCACCACTGCTGAGTTTCCATAGTGAAAGATGGTTAAGCTATGGTAGGCCTGATGACTCTCACGTTGCAATCCATTTCTTTTCCTGACATGTGAAATCTTCAGTTCATTCTGTGTTCAGTACTAAATGCTAGATGGATCACACATACCTTGATTTCTGATGCCGTGATCTGGACAGAAGTTGGATGGCAGGAATATGCAATGCCTTAGCAGCTGTTTTTTAACTGAATTTCCTTTTTGGAGACTTCCTTTTCATATATGAAATGCTGGTAGAAAAGATCTTATTCATACACTTTATAAGAAAAGGTTCTTCATCTTCTCCACATAGTCATCAACAATATCTAACTATTTATCACTATTATGTGATAAATTGCATAACTGTTGTTTGCTGTGAACTTTTTGCTATCCTAAATAATGGTGTGGGTGGGGAAACCTTCCATGAATCATGCAAGTTGCCTCCTACCAGGCCAGTAAAATTATCTTCTCCACACTAATCATCAATATCATTGACCTTTGTCATAAAACTTGGTCGTTCATATCTATATCCCATTAGAAGTATCATCCCACGACCACCTCTTCGGGTCTATTAAAGTCATGTCAGAAAGAATCATTGACTTCTTGTCAAACACATCCAACCTTCCACAGTAATATATCCACAGATGCCTCACTAATCACTCAGCAAACAATGCATGATACGCACCAGGCAGTGAGGAGTGTGGGAGAGATCTTTGGAGGACCCTGTCCTCCTCCAGGAATGGACCTGATGGTGACAGTGATAAATGAGACAAGATACACAAAATGCTTTCTCCCCCTTCATGAGTTGCCGGAATGGGTAGACATTGTTGCTCATTTGTTTTTTCTTTCTTCCTCCTCTGCTCAGGAGTAGAGGAAGAAATTCATTTACTTGATTAGATGCTGTTAGTTTTGTAAGTGTTTTCTATTTTTTTCCCCGAGTTCCAAATTTCATCATTGCTACTTGTCTCCTAGAAACTTAAACCATACAACATCCCATAGTGGGTGAAGATGTGGTCACAATAATGCTTTTTTAACTAAAGTTGCATTAAATTTGAAAAAAATATATTTGCTTGAAGCCCAAACCCCGACCGCATTTTCCAATGTCACACAAACTATTCAAACAATGCTGAACTGGAGGATTATATCCTTTAATGTTTAGGTCAGCTATTGCATCACTGGAGAATAACTCCAGAGGCATTGGCTCTATTCTTAGCCTACTGATTTAGTGAAGGTTACCAGATTGAGATACCTCTTGGATCTCTGTTCCTGCTTCAGCCTTTTACTGTTGTCTGAAATTCTTTACATTTGTCTATTCAAAGTGTAAACTCCTCAGAGCACCAACTATTCTTCTCTCAGCAAGAAAGAGAAGAGACACTACAAAACACCGTACTGGAGTGAAAAAACACAGAGGAAATCAGGAACAGACAGCTGATTTTCAGGGATTCCCAGGCTCCATTGCACACTAAAACTTCAAAGAACTGCAGTGTTATATTAGGGAAGTAAACTAAGTTGAAAATGGGCTCTTTGGGTCTTCAAATATTAGATATTCCACTCTGAAAAACTGACCTTGTCTCCATTTTGTGCTAATTCTTTTATGGATGAAATGTTGATATTTACCCAACCCAAAATAGATGTGTTGAAGCTAAATTTAATAGTCTTTGGAAAAACTGCTTTAATATCCCTAAATGGGTGCAATTCTCTAGCTGCAAATTATAACCATTATTTCTGTATTACATCCATTAGCAAACTCTCAGGGGGGGAAAGGAAACAAAAAAAGTAAAGGAAAAGAACTGGACATTTCCAAGGCTGTATGCTGATAAATATAACGTATGTTAAAATGATAAAAATAACTAGAAGAAATACCAGTAATCATGATAATAATAATAATAAAAAAAGATAATTTTGGAAAGGATATAAGTTCATCTGCTTCAGGGCATAAGCTGGTTTCTACCTACAAGGGCTTAAGAAGAAATTTCCCCTTTGGGCAAATTGTACTATTCATCTCTTTCTCTGAAGCATCTGGCGCCAGCCGTTTTTAAAAGTTCATTCCCAATCTATCTGTTCCTTGTGTGCTATGGCAATTTTTATGTTTCTGTGAGCTGAAATAAAATTGTCTTTACCTAAAACTAATTTCAAGGTAGAGATACTATCTATGCCAAAATTATGCTGGCAGGGCACTCTGTAAACTACTTCTGAACGTGGAGCCAAATGTAGCCCTTTTGAAGATCTGCAGGCTTAGTCTGACAATTTTGGCACATGCCTGGTATACTTCAAGGGCGTTGAAGTTTGTGCCAGATTTTCTTCTTTGATTTCCACAGATCTGAATGCACACATCTGGTTGTGGGAGGGGTTATCACACATCTACATCTGCCAAATATGGCCATGCACTAACACATGCATATTTCTTTAATTCTCGTGTACCTTGTTGTGACAGGCTCATTCCAGCAGTGAGTTATTCCAAAATCATTTCACGGAAAATATTCGCAAAAAGACAAACAAGCGAACAAGCAACAAACATAACAAAAACCCCCAGATAAACAAAACCCACAAACCAGCCAAACAAAAACTCTCACACAGATAAACCTCAAAAACAGTGCTGGGGAGGGGGAAAAAAATCTGAGCATAACTGGCTGAACTCCCATTGGATTCTTAGGGGTCTATGTATTGTTCAAAGTTTACTGAAAAAATATTCCAAAGAGTTAACCTGGAAGCTCAGCTGTAAAAAAAATCAAAGGATGTGAATTCATAATAAAGCTTAAACCAAAATCATTAAATATAGATTGACAGGAGGGGAATTTCTGTAGGAAAGTAAAGAGGAGAAAAATAAAACATAAGCAAGAGGATATTCAGAGAACTTGGGAGGAACTCTAGACAATATAATGAAATAATAATTGTTAGATCTGAGCCAATAATTCCCAAGGAATAACTTTCTCAGTGTATTTTTTTTTCCTCTCTTAATCACAAAAAAACCAAGGATCTGGTTGTGTATTGGGGTTTTTTTTTATTATTTAGTAATAGGAGAAACAAACCTGTATTTCAACATTTTGTTTTATTTTAAGTGTTTTAGATTCCAGGAGTATTTGGTATGCAACTTTTGTCTTCTTCTTGCTGTAATTAGGCCCAGGGGTCACGTGGTACATTTGTTTTCTTCTTACTGAAGCTCAAAACCCAACTGAGGGAATCCTTGGAAGAAACTATCACTGTTCTGAGACTCTTAAGGGATAACAAGTGTAAATAGCAGGAAATTTCAGAGCCATCAAAGCTTTGCATGGTGAAATACTTCTGTAAACATGCCCAAACTTGCCTCCACACACACATACAAAAACATGCATACTCTGGCTGCTGGAATTTCCAGTAAATTACACCAATAAAAATACAAATTGATCTTAGATGAAAAACTGAATTTTTAATGTCATCATCACTGCCCACCTTTGACTGATGCTGGATTTTAATTGCTTATCTTAAGGTCCACTGTGTCTTACAGAAGAACAAATGGTGGACACAAATTAAAGCAATGCATTGTAAAGGAAAAAGGGATGGTCTAAGTTACTTCAGTATTAATCAGCAAAGATTTTTCTTTTTGGCAGAGCTGAATACAAACAGAATTATTCTTTATGTTATCTGAGGACTTTCTCACTTATAATGAAGAGAGAGTAGGGAAAGAAATCTTGTTAAGCATCTGGATCATGGCCAAAACCCCACTGGGATCACCCGGTAGACTCTTGATAGAGATAGATAAGTATTTTTTGATAGATAATAGTATATCTCAATATATGTGTTTACATTTTGTGTGGCAGTTGTTGACTTATGTGCCCCTCTGCTTTGCATGTTAAATGCACCTAAATCTGGTTATCTTAAAGGAAACACAACAACTTTAAAATATCAGTGGAAGAATACTAAACAGCTAATTGGAAGTTAGGGTAGTAGACAATATCTAGGTTATTTACTCTCCCTTCCCAATTTTAAACAACTCTGACAAATGATAAACCAGAAGATTTGAATTTAGTCTTCCACCTTGGAGCCTTTTCTTCCTCCTTGCATTTAAAAGTAGTTAATCTTGCCTGAAAGCTCCCTAAGCATGGGTTCCCAACTCTAAATCCTAAACTAAGAGCAGGACTTTTTGTCATCCCACTATGAGAATCTTACCTTAATTTTTGTGAAATTTTTAAGCTTTTCAATTCCTTTATTGGTTTCCTGCTTGGCTTCCCTGATTTCCTTTGCCACACAACTAAATATCTGCATATGGTATTTATAGATATTGGATATGTAGGCAGAACCCCTAAAATATGAGCCTTCAGTCACAGATTATAATGATGGCTGTTGAAATTCCCACATCCAGCCAGAGAGTACAGCTCAAGAATTCAAATGGAAGTGATGAGTGTTGCATCTATGTCTAGGTGATTGACAGATAAAGTTGTCTGAAGTACATATCAGCAACGCACAGATCTCAAAACATAAATGTAGAAATATGTGGATAACAATGTGAATAAAACCTAAGGAATGTCAGAGGTCAGATCTGCACCTGGTATAAATTGGCACACATCTGCAGCTGTTTTACACCTAATGAAGATCTCATCATGGAAAGTTTCTCTAAGCTTAATGATTCTCAAATTTATTTCCCAGAATACTTTCTAAACTTTGTGAATGAGCAAAAAATATCCTAAAAATATGGATCATTCATCTCCAGATTTTGTTTTGGTGTAGATTCTNGAAGGAAATGATGAAAACAGAAATACTTGAATATTAGTCAAAACTTGGATTACCATCTAGATCATCCTAAACTATAAGCACAGAAATCTGTCATGAGCAGAAAATCTGCTACTTGAAATAATGCTACCACTTACTATTAAAAGCAGCAAATACTTTTAATATTTTATGTTTCTTTTAATTTCTTTTCCCGTCCACCTTTGGTATTTTTTTTTCCCTTGGAATCAACATTGCTAGCAATATTAAATGTCTTCTGTTTCTTAGAATTGGCTTCCCCATATAGAATTATTTTTATTTTGCAAAGTGAGGAAGTGATTCAAAGCAAAGAAGTGAAAACAAACAAGAGAAGTCTAAACAGTCTTGCTTCTGAATATCAGTTTTACTTACATTGTGTCACAGTGGGTGTAGTTCCGCTAAATGGCCAAGTTCCAGGGTGACCTGTGCTTTGACAAACCAGTGCAGAGCTGCAGATGATGATGATGATGAATGCAGAGCACTATCTCGGGTACCTGAGCTTCACTGTTTCTGGTGCTCTAAGCAGAAAAGTTGAATGCCTTTGCTCTTGGCAAAGGCTTAACTATGTTGAAAGGAAGAGAGCAATTTCTTGCTGATAGATTTACAGAAACTGAAGCAAAACTCAAGTGCGTGCAAACTGAGCAGGTCCAGCTAATATTGATCATTGTAGTATTCTGATTAGTAGGTTCAAGGGGAGTTTAAATGTCTACTTAATATTGTACAGCATCATGACTAAATAAATCTACTCTTTGCCATAGATCTAGTCTAGACACTCATTTTCTGTGCAATACCATGGCTGTTCCCACTGAGAAAGGCATGGAAGGGACTTTTATTTCTGTCATAAGTGTGCAATAGATATCTTTGCCAAAAATGATGATTAGTCTGGTGGCTACTGATTGTTTATATCAACTACATATTATATGTTGTTCTAAGTTATAATCAAATGATAACATGAAAATACATCAGCAAAGATTGGGAAGAATACAAGAAAAGGGAAGGTCAAGATAGGCACATTGGGATTTAGACCATGAACCAAGATTTTTTCTTTTTTAAAATTAAATTAAATTAAATTAAATTAAATTAAATTAAATTTAATTTAATTTAATTTAATTTAATTTAATTTTATTTTATTTTATTTTATTTTATTTATTCATCCACAAGTGCTACAATTAGGTAAATTGCAAAGACATAGCTTCAGAGTTATTACATTTTTCAGATTCAAGGGGACCAAATAATTTTTGGGAAAACAGGCAAAAATCCCCTATTTTTCCTTTTTTCAAACCTGATTATCAAAGAGCTGATGATCTAACTGGTGTTATTAATCCACTAAATAAGTCCCTCTTGTATCCAGAAGAATAATTTATTTCACAGCGTTTTAGAAATACTCTGCAGACCTGCGTAGAGCTAGAGATGCAGACATAAATAACAATACAGTTGTTCATATAGCAGTTCCACACATAGAGAACTTTTCAAATTAATAAAATGTAACACTATTTATATTGCATCCAAATCAGGTAGGCTTTTATATCAATATTTACAGATACAGCACAAAATATTTTATTCGGTAAATAGTACAAGCAAAGGGAGAGCAATGATAGAGAGTTGACACTGTAAAAATATATTTGTAAAGGTACCTACACTGAGCAGATGACACTATTTGCGGATGAATGATATGCATAAAGGACAAAGATTATAACTTGAGTTTCGCTATGGACCATAGTAAATGGAAGGAGGAAAAAAAGGGCTTAAAAGAATTCTTATCATAGAAAAATGGTAGAGTTTTTTCAACAGCAAACCAGGACTTTTCTGCACAACTCTTATGGTGCTTCTCTTTATAGATGTGAAATTATGAGTGAAGTAAAATAACCAATAATAATTAATAAGTAGTTTAAAGACTGCAGAAAGAATATAATTGCATATTAAGAACCCAAACTGATGGACTTTTAAAGTATGTGCTTAACTCTAAGTACAAGCTGAAGTTCCTCTGATCCCTCTGAAGTTACACACATAAAATGCTGTCAGGTTGTTGGCCTTTCAATGCAGTAGGATTTAACTGAAGCTAAAAACTACCATGTTTATTTTTTCAAAAATCTGATACTTTCATTCCTAGTGAAATTTGCAAGGCATTTCCATAGGCATAAATGTTCCTTTGCAATATCCTTTTGTGTCTGTTCTTAGTTTAATTTTCCTCCCAAACCAGTCTTCCTTTATAGATGAGTTTCTGCATACCAGCAGACATCAGGAGCAAGCAAGGATACCATATACATATCACAACTAGCCCATATGCCCAACAATGCATTAAAAAGTGTCTTCAAGTGACACCCTGCTTACATCTCTGAGAAAAGGTCTGTACCTGATCAGTATGTGTACTCTATGAGACACACACTGCCACCTTAAATTTGTTCTTTTTCTTTTTTTGTGTAATTCTCTGCTAGACCACTGTAATATTCAAGGTTCATTGTCCTGACTTTATGGACCAGGCATGACTTCATTAAAAAAATGTTTTTGAAGCATGAATGAAGTCGAATACAGAAAGAATAGAAACCCATGTGGGATAGAACAAAAACTAGTCTGTAGGACATTACATAAAATAGCTATAAGCTATGGCTCAAGCAAAGTCCTTTGTGATACCCATGCTGTGAAGAGCCTCAGATATCCACTTAATCACAATATTGTGAGTGTGTTTATTAATTTCCATGGGGTTTTTTAAAATCTTTAGTTGATAAGGAATGAATAGAAGAGAAGGGACAGAACTGTAGAGGTTGCATCCCTGGGGAGGAGAACTACAGCTGGTGATAGAAATTATTTCCTTCAAGAACAGCTGTGAGTGCCTTATGTGCCAGTAGCTGCATGTGAACCCTTTATTTTTGTAGTATAAAATCTGACAGGAAAGTGTAACTCTGGAGAGAGTATTTATATGTAACCAAACACATCCACTTTGCATTAAATATCCTTGTTAAGCAGGTTTATGTGCTCCTGTCTGCCGTCAGTCAGGTTTCTGTGCACTGTCAATCAGTTGCAATCACCTGGTTTTTCTTGCTTGGGTTTGAGTACACAGTGCATAATTGTAAGGTAGTTGAAAGCTCCTAAAAACCAAAAAATTAATCAGTTTGTCAGATTGTCCAATATTCTGCTTAATCTCAAATTTTTAGCACTGAAAAACAATTATTTTTTTTTTTTCATTCCATTCAGAGTTCACTTGCAAACCCAGCAACAGCTGTGCAGGTCGTGTGCAACACCTTCCACTGAACAAGTCCTCTAACCCTTCCAAAACCTATATCCCAGGCCAGTTCACCTCTGCCTGTCTTTGAACATCTGCAGAAACCAAGAATGTGAGTTCAGTTCTGTCTTCAGTAATCCCAGCTATGACCTTCAGAAACTACCTTAAATTCAGCCACTGATTATCTTCTCTCTTTTGTGAAACGAGGTGGATGTTCTCCTATCTTTAAGTCTGTATAAAATACAGTTAAAATTAAAGATAGTCTCCAAATGCTAATAAATGCAATCCCAAGCCTACACAATCGGTGTCAGTGGGAGTTTTGCCACGGAATTCAACAGGAGCAGGGTCAGGACCTGATATAATTGAGAGAAGTTGTTAATATACATCACTTACTGCCTGCCTGCAGTTCTTGTCTAGCTAATAAAGTCACTCACTGACATAACAATATAGAGTGCAGGAGCGGGTGACACAGTCTACTGTGTGCTTATGAGGTCTTTTATAGCACACCTTTCCCTTCAGTACATAGTGGAGGGTATATAAATACACTCCATATGCTTTATACTACTATATTGAGTAACTTTTTGAATGTATGCTTTGGCAGCTCAGCATATCTCTTAGTGTGTGACATCCATAGCAGATTAGCAGCTTCTGTGCATTCATGAAAACACCACAATAGCCTAACTCCAGTAGCTATTCAATATACCTAATTGGCTTTTGGAGAGCACTAGTGGACTCACTTAGAATTAAGAATTGATGGGTTGTTTGCTTGTTTGTTTAAATATTTTTCTTTGTCATCACAGGTTTATGTTCATGGTATTCCAAATGTGTAACATTAAAAACAAAATTATATGCAATCAGCATTTGAAGCCACCTGTTTTTCCAGTGGGGACTGTGGCTGTTAGATGAAATCAGTGACAGCAGCAGAAGCAGCTCCTAATCACACATTCTTCCCCTGTCTCTCACCAGTTACTATGTTATTTAGGTTGATAACCACAGAAGTTGCTTAGTTATGCGGTAGACCACATTTTCTGTACGGGCAGGAAAGATTGTAAACTAAGGAGCAAGATTGTGCAGGGTGATACATATTTATGAATAAAGGAATATTGCATATCATGGTATAGAATATTGTGTTCTCAAAAACTTTGACCTTAAAAAAGATTTAGTTACTAAAAAACTCAGATGAAAGTATAAAGATAAGGACTGTTTACTGTCCCTGCTTAAAAAAAAAAAATTGAGTTCTAAGCAAAAGTGAAGAAGTTTTGTATCTTCATCTAAGGTGGTAGAGAGGCAAAGATGGAAAGACTGAATTTGTATTTGATGTTGATCACTGTAAGAGAAGTGTGAAGAAGAGGAAAATGTCAGTCAATATCTTTTGAAATGATTTGAGGTCTAGAGAAAAATGTCAAATTTTAAGAGATCAACTTGTTTATTTTATCAAAAAGATAGGAGAATGTTTCTATTTAATCATCAAACTAGCTTAAGATAGGAAAAACTCCTGACGTGAAACCACTAATATCTTGCAGAGAAACACAGAGCTAAAATGTATGACAAACATGCTGTATTAATATTAAGCAAAATTGGGAAAAATCAATTTGGCTTTGTTTTTGTTGTTTCAGTTGGTTGGGTTTGTGGTTTCTTTTTTGTTTTTTTGGTTTTTTGGTTTTTTTGGTTTTTTGTTTTTTAATTATTTTCTTGTTGACATTGTTGGTTTTTTTTAAGAACTAATTCACCAGAAAAACTAAACTACAAGAATGTTAGTGAATAATGGGGTTTATGGCATTTCTATCTCAGTGGCAGATTCCTTTCTAACCAAATGTTTAACAAAGTGCATATAATTGTAATCAAATTACCAAAATTACTAGTTCTGCAAAATTTAAGATACAGCTGAAAATATCAACTTGATCTGATAATGGTGCCTTTTGATCTGGAATACTAAAAAAATTTGAAATGCTTGTCAAAAAAGAGATCATTGTTTTCAGAGTAAATTGACATTACTCTTTTTGAAATGATAAATTTAAATAAAAAAATAATTTTACATTTTGTTTTTTTTTTTTACCTGTATCAATTTATTCATTTCAGAGTGAAGAAGGTCTCTTTCAGTACCAGAATTTTAGTGTGCATACAATGGGAACAGTTATTTGAGTTACCTCTGGATGTCTTATTGAAATTCAAGATACATTACTCATTCTTGAACTGGTAAGTCTCAGATATAAAAGGAAGGATCTTTCAAAGAGTCTCAGGTTATGCCAATTTTAGATGCATACAGCTTTAATTAATATTTTTNTTTAAAGCTCTGTTGATGGACACATCCTTTTAGAACTCACACCATCTCTGGCTGCAGTTGTCACTTTACATTGAATTGTAAGTTGACAAGAAAGTCCTAGCCAAATGTTGCACTTTAACAAGACGACACATGAGACAATGAAACCTGAAATGACATGGGTTTCTTTTTTTCACTATTTTTTTCTTTCTTGACATGCAGTATTTTCCTGAAGAAATAAGAAAAAGAAGAAATTAAAAGTATGGGTCTGCTAGAACTCTCCATTGACAATGACAGCATCCAGGCACCTGTCTTAAACTATGCCTCCAGTTCCCAAATATCAATATTGAGGTGGGATAAAGTTAGGCCAAAATAACATAGAGAAGTAATGCACTGGTGAGAAGTTTTTTATTAAAAAGACTTTCATGGGTTTGTTTTTATTCTTCAGGGAAAGGGGAAATAAAAATAAACTGGTGGATAAAATGGTTTTGCTGAAGAGAGTGGGGTTTTGTGTCCTCTGTTGATTTTCTTCTTAGCTATAACCTCTCCTAGCTATAACTTAGTCTCAGCCTTATGTACTCTGTCTCTGAAGCCAGCCATGGAAAGCTGCCCACACATTTTCCTATATGTCTGCACATTTGTAACTCTTTTGATGCAAACTGTGACTCCCTTCATGCAGCAAAGCACAAAGAAATAGAAACAGTGCAAAAACAGAGCTGGGGGTTGTGACCTGGTAATGGAGATGCTCCACCTAATTTATTTTTATTAAAAAAAAGTATAGCATTTGTGCTGTTTTGGAACAACTCTGCCATCTGCATAAGTTGAAACCTGAGGAATTGCTTTAAAATGTAAGCTAGCAGGGGAGGTTTTCACCCAGGTCAGATGGAAAAATGGTGTGTTTTGACTTCTGGTGGCCCATGTTAATTCAAGTCTGCAACCCACAAAAAATGGGTTAACCTGCAAGAACAGTAGGCTATTAACTCCATACTCTGCCAAAGAAATCAAAATATCTTCACCTCTATGGTTGCTTTGAGTCCTGGAGAGTTTCAATATGGCTTACCACAAAATTCAGCAACTTGTGCAACCAAACCGGGTCTCAGAACCTCGTAAATCCAGGTCACAGCTGGTGACCTCATCTGCTACCCTTCCCTACTCATCCATCCTCAGTATTGCAAACCCTCAGTAACTTGACCGTCAACGTCTAGAGAACCATAATGTAATACATTTTTATTTATTATTTTTCAAGAGCAAAAAAAGAGGCAGGGAAAGAAAACAAGAAGCCCAAGAAGATGTCTTCAAAAATGGTCTACCCAAAATCCACTAGGTACCCCTGATGCTTAATGAGGAAGAGCTCGTTTCAGGACTAATACAAAGCTCTGTTTCCTGTGCCCAGTGAGAAGGAGAGGAGATATGCAAATGAATGTCTGGGAAGATTCACGGCTCCCAAGCTTGCACGTGCTCCCTTTTTGTCTGCAGCATTTCATTTGTGAAGCACTTTTTCCCCAGGGGGGAATACGACAAGATTCAATTCAGATTTTCCCTAAATTAAATTAAATGCAATGGCCATAGAGCCCCAGGGGGGTGGGGTGGGGGTGAGCACACTTCAGATCCCGATAGGATGATGACTTATTTTGAAAGCAACTAACTTTTGAGCAAATTTGAACTGCGTATGACAGGGCCATAGGGTGGTGGAGGGAATTAATGTGAGCATTTAATGAGTGATATTATTACTATCCTACTCTCAAAAACTAAGGCTTTCTAAAGCAGTTAGGAGCAGTTTGAAGTGAAGACATGCTAACTAGAAATTTGAATTTATATTTCTTTGATATTTTCTAGAATTTATTCATTTAAACTTTTGCTCATACCCTTGAGATGGTTAGGATGACTATAACTACTTGGCTGTTAGAGTCACAACTTTTAAGAAGGTTGTCATCCTGTAGGTTCTTAAAGTTAGGGCACTCATACAGGAAAAAATTACTCAAAACCATTAAGTCAAAGTATTTACACCACGTCTCTCTTTTGTTAAAAGCTCTAAGGTCGAAGCTAATGGCAATTACCTTAACTTATTTGAAGTAAGGATGAAAGCTACTTTCAGTTTATTACCTTCTGTGGTATGTTAAACAAAGATACAAAAGTCTTTCCCAAATACTCCATGTGAGGAACAAACAAGAAAACCAAAAATGTGGGAAACCAGAAATGGGAAAGCAACAGTGACCCAAGATAAAAGAACACCAAATGGCCTTAAGTGATCCAGGAAATGTTATTCAGGCAAATCCCTCTAGATTAAATCAGATTAGATTTAAAATACAATACTTACCATTTTGTAAAACATCCAGTGCTGCATCAAAAGCCCTGTTTCCACTTTAAAATTAATGAACAGCGTTAACTCATCCAAAATACAAGTTCACGGAGGAAATTTAAAATTATTCAATTGCAAATTTTAATGAAAAGTGTGGGACATACTTCTACATTTTTCCTTTACTCTAGAGATTTTGCCACCTGGAATGTGTGGTTCACATGCTGTTTCTCTGTGTGATCCAAGAAAGTTTTGTTCTGATGAAACTCTTAGCAATCCTCATGCTCTGTTGTGATTACAGTAATCAAGTTCCAATTAAAAATAAATGTCATAAAAAATTGTGGGTAAACAATTTAATAACTCACATGAAGCCAATAAGAAATGTCTGTAGAAGGAGAAGCATTTGTAGAAGTCTCCTCTGTACATCTCACAGTGTGATCACACTTGCAATAAACTCTTCTGCTTTATAAATATTTAGAGGCAGGAGTCACAACACAGTTCTCAAAATTATGTAAAAAAATCTGTAAATATTAGAACAGAAAGACCTTAAAGAGAAAAAAACCAAGAATGTCAAAACCTCACAAGCATTTTTTTTTTTTTCAAATGCCAGCATTTTTTCCCAAATCAGTGCTGCTTTAGGGATTATAATGGTTTTGATAAACATACCTTAAGTTCTCTTACTGTGGATTAAATGGTTTAAATTTAAAGAAGATTCCAGAATTAGAGTTGTACACATAAATAATCACTGATGTAATATAGCATCTCCCCAGTGAGAACATGGATGTAAAAAATACTGGAAATAGTTTGATGATACAATTTGAAATTCAGTGTTCCAGAAATGCCTGCTTTTAGGATTCTTGTTAGATTTTAAATGATCAAAAGCAAGTCCAGAAGATACAGATATAATATAAAAAACTTCATTATTTAATATTCCAAAATGGTACAATAAGTTAAATTATCTTGTCAGCATATATTTAAAATACACAAACTAAACAAAGGATATGGTAAAATACAAAGATATATGTGTCCTGTTTTCAAGAAACATGTGATTAACAGAGAAAAAGCTGTGTGATATATTGTTGAGAACATTAAACCAATTTGAACAAATTTTATGAATATATGGATCATATATTCTCTTCCATAAATGCTTTTTAGATAATAATATCCTTCAGCAACGACAAAATGATTGCAGCTGATCTACAGTATATTTTTCGTTATGTGCTTTATATCCATAAAAAATAAATTAAAAAAAAAAAAGGCAAGAGTAAAGAGAGGGAGAGAAAGATACTGGAAGCATAGCACCATTTCTTTTTTTTCTGTTTTTAAGCTTAAAGTAATTTTACTCATTTTGCAAGAACAGAGCAACTGTTCCCCGTGGCTCTCTTGTAGGGTCTTGCTTTAGAAGCTGTCTTGTGCCAGTACTTGAAATAAAGATGAGTGAACCCCCAATAGGCACCTGGTGCACAGCAGTGTCAAGAGCTGATACAGCCCCAGAACATCCTGTGAGAGAGAAATTTAGTTTGTTTTTATACACGTGGCTGAGACTTTTCATCTGATATTAAATAGTCCCCTACAGTATCATCCTCTTAGTAGTCAATGGGTTTGCTATTAATATGTGGATGTATATGAGTCATGTCTCACAATAACAGGAAAATTGAAACATTAATGAGCATGGCTTTAGCAGGTATGGCATTAGAAATACGTCATCCTCCCTACAGCACATTTTTTGTCCAGCAGGTGCAGAGAGACCTGCTTTGGGAGCAATATATGAAAGGAAATAGAAGTGGTTTCTGACATCAGCACCCATTCTAGCTAGATCATTTGAAGTTGATTTGACATGAAATGGGGCAGGAAAAAGCAGAAGGTGGAAAGGAAACAAATTTCTTAAGCTGTTCCACTTAAATTCTCAAATGCATGGTGCAGTGTACTGGCATCCTTACATGGAAAACAAAATAGAAACCATGAACAAATGGAAAAGAAATAGTGAATTTTGCAACACCTCCTCACTCCAGCACTGGGCTGGTAGCATTTTTCTGATCTCAAGCCAGAAAAATTTAAAAAAGAAAAAAAAAGGGGAAGAGTTTAACTCTGATCTACACATTGTCCGGATGTGCCAAGTAAGTCTCTGCTCAGGCTTTGAGTGTAACCCCCTTGAAAACATCATGGTGGTGAGTTGTTGAAGTGGCTGCATATTGTCCAACAAAACGGAAACACAGGAGTGGAATCACTCCAAGTCAGAGTGGAGAAAAAGGAAGACAAGAGAGGTACAGAACGGTGTTTCCAATGCAGTTTTTTTCACTATCCCTCTTCTGTCAAATACAGCCACACTGGGGCAGAGCCAGTTTGGCCCTCTCTGTTCGAAAAGTGCTATGAAGTTGAAACATATTTTGTATGTGCTAAGTATAATTATTAAAATTAATTGATAGGGGGACTGTTCTGTGCAGCTGCCTTTTAGCTTAGATTGAGTTATGCTGCAGGATATTGTTTGTGTTGTGATGAAGAAGGCTGTGGTAATACTCTCTGACTGCCTCTCCTCTGGGAACTCTCCCAAAAGCAAAATGTGCATCTGATGAGAGTATCCCAGTGAGCAATGATTTAAATACATAAATAAAATTAATAGGAATGAGGAACGTGTGTGGGCGGTAATTTGAGGTCTTGAGTTTGGATGATAATTGTCAGTGGTCTAAATTTCGGAGATAGTGAGCTGTCCAAATTTCACTCTAATACGGAAAAGAAGTCTTAACAGAAGGTTTAAACCTATTCTGAGATTGGTTGTTAACTCAGGTCATCTCCCATCCACTGTCCAGGGTCTCTTTTTATGTGTTTTGACAATTGACTGAAAATGAAGCCAGCTTGCTTTTTCAAGGCATCTACATAGATATCTAATTTAGGAACTTCAGACTTCCTTTGCATTCAGTGAGGAGGAAAGGTAGTGGGGGAGAGAGGAAAGTTGGTGATTGAGGATGATGCTTAAATGGGCTGTGTGTTCTTTTATTGAAGGTTCGTTCTCCTCCTGAAGCTGAATGTAAGTGCCTCAGCTAAAGGATATCCATTAATTGGTGTGGTTCCTCCCCCCACAGAAGCAAACCTGATCTAAACAACCCCCTGCTTGAGGCAAACTGTCTCTGCTACTCATAATCCCAGTACTCACCTTTTTAGCTTTTATTTTTGCTCCTTCTTTGAGTGTGAATTCCTTGAATCCTTTATTTGTTGTTCCCCCTTCCCAGAGCTAAGCCTCCCGTGCAAACAGCTTTGCTAGAGTGCAGCTGTCTCGTTTTGCATAGCACACTCAAAACACAGCTCTCACCAGTCCATGTTATGCTAACTTATGATTGAAACATTCAGACCTGAACCCCTGGAATTTTCCATCTGCTTTTCATCTGCTGAGCTGGCGCTAGAAGGGCAACCACTGCGAGAAACCCCGCAGGGCAGGTTTTATCAGTGGGTGTAATTGAGAAACAGTAGCTAACACTCTCAGATACAGGGCAAGGGGATGGTTAATAAAAGAAAATATAGATCAAAAAGATAAAAACACACATTGCAGTGTGATCCAAATCAGTGTGTTGTTAGGTTGTGGTTTTTGTTGTTTAGGTTTGGTTTTTTTTAATACATACGCGCTCCCACATTCTCAAGACCATGTGCACTAGTGTGTCTTGTTGGAGAAGGTAAAAAATCTGAGATTCATGGAACACTACCAGCATTTAAATGGAGCAGAAGTTATTATTGAGATTCTGGAGAGAAGGGAAAACTGAGAGCCACTTCCCAACAAACAGTGTTACCCACTTCTTGAGCAAATCAAGTGAAAAAAATAGCTGATGAGTTAAGTGTTTGACACAACACGCCTTTAAAGTTCCAAGAATGCAAACCCAAGCCTGTAGTCTGCTGAGTACTACTAAGGACCCTGAGGCCTTGTTCAGTCCTTGCACAATGAGTCTAGTGATAGCAGGTATGCTATCTGCAGTAAAAAGGGAAGCATTATACATCAACTGCCATATTGAGGAACAAGCATGAACCTTGAGCTCCATGGCACCCTCATTCTCTGCAAAGCGTCTAGAAAATGGGTCTGCAGTGAGCACTGTACAGGAGGCTGTGCTTTTTGTAAGAAAGATTTACAAGGTCAGTCATCAGAATGTGTCTTAAATAATCTTAAATGTTCCTTCTTGGTGTGTTTTGTTCTGGATTGGTTTGGTTTTTGATAGGAAAGAAAAATAAGTAAGAAAAAGGAATCAAAGGAAACGCACACAAGAGCACATGCACGCATACATATACACACTGAGAAACTGTTATATAAAATGACCAAGGCAAATCAAGAAAAATAATTATTGCAGCTGATGAAGCAGAAACCCCATTATGGCTAGATGCTAGCTCACAATGTTCGGTCCTGGAGGTTGAGAGCTAAATGCATTTTTCAGCATCTTTAGCACAATTTATTAAATTAAGTTTTAAAATGAACCACATTTCTACCCACTCTATATTTTCCCTCCTCCTTGCTCTCTGCTCAGGGCATTTTACAGTCGGTGTTTATCACTCTTGGTTTGCTTCCTCTCATTTTCAGACCTAATGCTGGAGTCTGAAACTCTCCTTCCATATATGCTGGAAATGTTATTCATACAGATAGCAATCCTTATACTGGGGTGCAAGGTGGGGAGAGAAAAACATCTGGGATATCTTTTGGTGCCTTCTGGTGAAAGGCTGAGGTGCCTCAACCCCGAAGCAAATCAAAGCTTTGAGACGAAGCAATGTCTCCTGTTAAATAAATGGTACCATTGACACAGGGTAGATATCCACAAATCAAATATCTTCCTAAAGTGAAAATCTGAGGGGTAAAATGGTAAATGCACTTTAAATCTCTATGCACGTTGCTGGCATTCATCTTTTCCCAGAAGGAATTTCCAGCACTGGAGCTGCTGAATATATAAGTTTCAGAGGCAGTCTGAAGTAAATCTGGTACGGCCTTTTCTCAGATGTAATCCTTTGACCATGGAGCTGGGTAATCCCCAAACCCTTCAGATACAGCTAGTGAGCCTGTACTGAAATTATGCTGCAGGTATCTTTCAAAAAGAGAAAAACTGTTCAGAATCTTGCAGCATATGGCACACATTTTTAGGATAATTTTTAGTTGAGTTTCATCTTTCTTCTTTTGAACTTATTGTAAGCTAAAACCCAATTTTAATTCCCATGAGATCGTAGTCTCATGTCTCCTGAATCTTAAGTAACTCTCCTTTTCATTCCTGCACATTGATACTGGCTCTATGTTTGCAAAGACAGGTTCACTGTCACTGTCAGTCTCCAATTCTCATGGAAATAATTAAAAACAATAACCCCCCTTTTTTAGGTGGAGAAAGGGATGGGAAGAAGTGAACTGAAAACATCAACAGTGGCAGTTGGCAAATGAGACAGTGAAGCCACAGCACTCCTTACAGAGGCACTTGCTATGGATACATAGGACCACAAAACTGGAAGATGTGACCAATTCTTTGTCTTTTCTGACAATTGTGCAATATGCACAGTGCTGCAGAATGACTCACAATTTCAGAAAATCATTATGAAGAAAAACAATGTCAGCTTTGGGTTTCTGTGAAGGAATTGCAAGAAAGGAAATGAGAAAAAAGGCAAAGCCAGAAATTCCTTCCTCTGTTTGTAAAATATGAGAAACTAATTCAGACTGTAGTTACTGATGTGGATTTTAACAGTGTCTGTTCAGGTACACATAGTATGAGTAGCTCCAAGTATAATGTGGTTGAAGAGTGATTTAATTAATAACACTTAAACTATAAGCTTTCATTTATTGTAAGGCCCTCTGGGGCTTATTTCTTTGCATCACTGCTGGAATAAAAAGGAGACTTAAAACTTGTGTAAATTACTTTCATATGTAAGGTATATAAAGTCACATACACAGCAGTTTCACACAAATGCATTTGTGTGTGCGTGTGTGGAGGGAGGGAGCTTTTGAGGGGTGTTCATAGAAGAAAAGATGTATGAATAACAGTTTTTTAAGGATCTTTTTTCTTATTTTAATTTTTTCCCCTTTGCATAAAAAAGAACATGGTAAGATTATCTTTCACAGTTATTAGTAAAGATCTATTTATACAGATGCCTCTCTAAATTATGAATTCAATCATCTCCCACAGACAAATGTTGAGTCATAAAGGCACACGTTGATTTAATATCTGAGAATGAGACTTTTGAGTCAAAGGACTGTATCACATTAGAAGTGCTGGGCTAGAAATGGTAAGGCTTTGAAACTTAATACTATAGCAAATAAATCTGGCAATATGTTTTAAAATACAGAAGAAGAAAAAAAAAAAAGATAAATTACAGCCATGAAAGTATCATCAGAGTATTTTTTGACCAAATTGCTGCATATTTCAAAGACGTATTATCAAGGTAGTTTTCTCTTTGAGGGTCAAATGAATAACTTGTTCATCAGTGTAATAAAGCATGTTTTACTCCATTTGAACATATATGCTTTAGATAGAAATCAACAAACACCACCAATTTGAAAAGCTCTGAATTTTGCTCAAAGGGTAAAAGGTGTATGAATCACCAGAGGCAATTATAGCACATAATTATAAAATTGTTTTAAAGTAAATATTATAAAATAAGAAGTGGGTTTTTTTCCCCAGAGTGAGATGTACAGATTCCCTCTAGAGAAGTGGCTTCCCACATTTGTGGCCAAGATTCAGAACAAGATGACAATATATTTGCATTTGAAATTTCCTTCATGCAAAGTTCATAAGGAAAACATCCAAATTTTGCAGTTGGAAATAGAACATGTAAACCACTCTGAAACTGTTAACCATGGCTATCCTATAAAAATCCAAGTGTAAGGAACTGTGCTATATGTAAAGACAGTCTCATACCCTAAGGATGCTATCTCTTTCTTTTATCCCCCTCTTTAACTGAGACATGAGCTAACTCCCAAACAACAACCCAGACTGTTTTCTTCCCTGCCTAACCTGCAGATTTGTTAATCTGNCTGCTGGCGCGCCTTCACCACCAGCCTGGAGGAAGCCCCTTTTGAGTGAGGAAGCTGCGTTCTCGACCGCTTTTGTGTGTGTTCCTGCTGCGGCGAGGGCGTAGCAGGCAGGCCTCCGGGCTCCCTTCATCCGGGCTCGCCTGCCCCCGCCAACCAGCCAATCTGGCAAACTGAGGGCATCCCGGTAGTGTGGCCATGCTGCCACATGCAGCTGCTTCACTAATCACCCTTTGAGTTCCTTGGGTGCCCAGATGCAGAGGCTGAAACGCACATCCTAAGTGATGGGTGATACTCTTGTATGTGAAACTTCACTGAAATGCAGCCTAAGTTTACAGGCACAAGCCACTCATGAATTCCTCAGTGTGAATCAAAATTCAGCCCTGACCTAAGGTGTTTTGCCCCCTCTTCTGAATCATGGTGCTCTTACTGGAGTGTCTGGAGGCTGATCATCTCGGTGTGAAAGCAATGGAATTAGCATCCCCCATTCAATGACAGAGAATGACAAGTGGAGATGGTGGCAGAGCTTCAAAGAAACAGCTCTAAAGGGAAAGGCTAATACTTCATGTGCACTGAAGGAATCATGCTGTGAAGGAAAACCATGTCTTACATAGTCAGCGTGGTCAGGGAGGAGCTACAATTGACAGACCAAAAGCCTGTGATGGCTTTCAAAGGCATTTTACCTTCATGATCTGCATTTGATATTTATGGAGCTCTAGGTACTTTGGATTAATGAGATACTAAGGATATCCATGAGGCGAGTTCTAAGCTAGCCGCATAAATTGGTTGGGTTGGGTTCTACTGCAATAGAATAGGAGCCAAACAGCATCTGTTTTCTCTTTGTTTTTTCTCTCTCTCAAAAGAGCTCCGATCAGGAAGCTTCCAATCTCATGGTGCCCGTAGTTTGGAAAGTTTCTGGAAACTATGCACGTGACATTTTTCTGATTCTACTAAGTAACACTGGGTCTGCCCAGTGACTGGGGAGCTATCCTTAGCTGCTAACAGATGTATTTCAGTGATGGAAACCTGTGAAGTCGTTTTGGATTTTTGGTTTTTTTTGACAGATATTCTGAAAATATTTTGAAGACCTTTTTCTGAAATGGTATCAATTTTCAAGATACAAGGGTTGCAGTGATTCTAGGTCCAATTTCCAAGGAATTGAACCTCTAAATCTGTTGATGAATTTCCTGTAATCTCCAGGATACTAAGTTGTAACATTTGATAATCTGTTGTGTTGAACAGCTAGCTCTGTGTAGTCATGGTCATATTTTTGGGAAGCTTTTCACTTAAAAGTCACATTTATCAAGGGTCTTGCTCTGTGCATAGCCACTTGTGAGTGAAAAAGGTGATCACATTTTCTTTTAAGACACAGCAAATTTCTTTTTTAAAATTTCAGTCAAATTTTCCTTTGCTTTTATGTTTCTATTAATAGTGAAAGGCACTGACTGTAACTCCCTTTAAAACACAAATAAAAGGTAATAGTTGGTGAGGACTGAAAAAGAAAGCAAAAAATATCTAATCCCAACTAAACAGGATACCTGGATACTGGCTATGAGAGGTTTATTGTCTGTTCAGTGTGGAGAAATACCTGGTAGTCTTAGTTTTATTCCGAGCTTTGGCTTACCTTGATTCAGCATAAGTAAAACCACACATTTCCTTCTCAAGGAACATTAGAAATTGTTCTAGAAAGGCCTTATTAGTTCTGCTTTTCCAGTTCTCAACAGTGTGACATTATGAACAATGATAGGCTTTACAGACTTAGTAAAATGTGTTACTGTCCTTGCAGACAAGCGCTGGCAGAATGCTGTGTGTGTTTTTACAGACCCCAATGTCAAAACTTTCTTACACAAATCGCGAAGACCTGTACAGAATGAGCTACAGCAGGCACAGATTCACAAATTCCCACTGTAGCTGTTTGCAGGTTTGAAACTTGTGTATTCGCTTGTGGGGCGTCACGGTTGTATATTGAGCATCCATAAATCACAGAGCTCCCTGGCCTTGCTATGAAAATATGACAATTCTGCTCGGCACCTGCTCCACCCTCTATTTCTGCCACTTGCCAGAATGACAGCGGGCTATAAATGTCTCCGTGTCCTGAAGTCTCAGCTTTGATTCGATGGAATTAAATGACCTTGGCCAAGATGATATTTTTGATGTGGAGAGCTTATCCCATTCTTCATGCAAAAGAAGCAGGGCTCTAAACTTGAGTGACAGAAGTCAAATCTTCTTGAAGGGGAAAAAAAAAAAAAGCAAAACAAACCAAGCAAAAAACATTGACTTTATTTTAATATTTCTTCTTCAATACGCTGAGGTTTTACCAGGTAATTGCCCGACACAAATATTTATGAATGTCAGACCACAGAGTTATATAGCATTTGCTCAGAGAATAACATCATTTAATGAATTCTACCATGCATATGGGACTCGCGTCTTTAATGAATAGGTCACTGTGATTTCTAGAGATGGCTGTCACTTTGAGATATGAGAATCATTTCTCTTTAGTGAAGAGGAGCTTGGATATGTGCATATTTAGGGGTTCTTTTTTGCACAACTTTAGACCTCTCAAAAATGATGCAGAGCTGGGGTAAGATTTAAGAGATTTCAGGTGTTGTATCACTGACATCCCCAAAGATTAGGAGAGTACACACAGTTTAAAATAAAAGCAAAAATACCCCCAATTCCTCTGAAAAATAGTTATTTCTCTGTTACTCCTTGAGTTCTGAAGCATGTAGTAGTGATTTTTGTGCATTTTTCTGTCATGGCTCACTAATGTTTATTCATTTCACGTGTTCCACCCTTTGCTAAAATTTCATGTATAGGTACAGCAGTGTTACCATATAATATAATTATTTAAATGTAGTTAAATCTTTTACCTCAGGGCGTTCTTTATAATCCTGTATGGGATGAGGAAAATGAGCGTCATTACCTTATGTGGAAGAACTTGATGTTCCAACAATAGCCTCACACATAGAGATGTAGCTGAGGAAAATAAACTTTCAAAAAAAAAAAAACCAAAAACCAGCATTATATCAGAAGAGGTCTTACTTGCTTTGGCACAGAGAAAAAATGAGTTTTGATACTGGAGAGTATTGATATATTTCTCTTAACTAAGCAGTGGAATGCAGTGTGGAGGCAGAACCTTGCCATCCATGACTATCGCCTTGCAAATTAGAAAAAGGACTTCAATCCGCATGTTGACAGTCCAATTTTTTTTTTTTTTAATTTTTTACAGAAAAAACTCCCACATTAAAAAGGGTAAATTAATAAATAAAAGCATTTCTCAAATCTAATTTAATAGACTTCTTGAACTACTAAATGCTACTAAAAGTAGGGTTTTAATGGAGTAGAGGAACAGATGTATTTACTGAGAAAGGGAAGAGTTTCTTCGTGTACAATGGAAATGAAAATGGCATTATAATCTACAGAATAGACTGTTTTAGTAGAAAAAAAAAGATAAGCTTTACAACATATGAGGCATCACGGGATGTAGAAATGAAATAAGCAATACCCAGGATCTTGAAGTTAGCATGAAAGCAAAAGTCTGGCTTACTTTACCCACTTACTATTTTTAATTAAGATCTCTCTATTCCTGCTGAATTAAAGATACTGCAATATAACTTCCGTACAGCCAAAACATAAATCCATTGTCTAAAATACAAATAGTTCAAGTTTGGATGAACCTCTTGCAGAATGGGTTTGAAAAGAGAGGCGATTTCACATTCAAGGACTTTACTCCAGAAACATCACCTCAATCCCTCAGCGTGAAAGATGCTTGCACAAACCCAGGTCTTCTCCAACCTAAATAATTCTATGATTCTATGATTCTGTGGCTCTTACCATCTTTTATTCATTTTGAGGCTTTCATCTTTGCACTCTGCACACTTGCACCTATTTTAAGGTGATTGACCTGTGACAGAAAGTTCTATTGCCTGACCCTGCTGTACAATATTAAAATTGCAAATGTTTCTCTATGATGACTTTCACTTCTAAAAGAAAAGCTTATCTAACATAAGTGTAACATGTGCAAAACCTGTCTCAAGAACATTCACAGTGCTTTTACATTCATTTTCCCTTTTCTAGCCTAGTTTTCCTGTTGAAATTATAGAGAAAGTTAATGGGATGTTTTAATCAGGGGGTTTGTAGTTATATAAAATATGTCTCAAATTTGGAGCCAGTTAATGAGAATTTTTTCTTTTCTTTTAATGCAACAACGTTATAGAATATGACTCTTATTGTTGATTTTATATCAGTTTAGGCATTCATAGTAAACATTTTGCTTGCTGTGAGGCTACTCCACTCTATTTTCAGTTGTTATTTATGGATCCTATATTAGTTTTAAGAACCTCTAATTTAGGTACTTCAAATAGGTGTTTAGTCAGAAAAATCCTCAGTGTAACTTGTCCAGGTAAAAGCAAATAATGGGAAAAAAACAACCCAAACTAATCAAACAATATGTAAAGTTATTGAAAGAAATAGAATTTTGAAACAGTGTCAGAAGAGAATATTTATAGTTTTGTAACAAACTGCTCTTAATTTAAAGATCAGCAGAAAATGTGTGATGGCAATAAACAGAAAATAGTAACTTGAGTGTGGATTTCTGGTCAGGAAATACCTATGAAAAAGACCAATTTCTTCAATCCCAACATGCCTTCTTTAAAGCTAACACAGCTAACAGGGACAAAAGCAGATCATTGCTGTAGCCAAACAGAACTGGAGCAGCCAACTTTGTCCTGAAAGTATTTGTTCATTGCTACCCATTAGTCAATTCCATGTAAATCTTGAAGTGACCTGTAGCAGACCTTTTAATATTACAAATCTTTTACTGGTCAGTATGACCAGTAACACTGCTGAGGACTTGTTCTCCTGGCTGCCAGTGTGGTTTATGGATTTAACTACAATGAGGCCACATCCTTTAATTTCTTTACAGGAATGAGTGGATTGTAGCAAATTCCTTGGGTGACTCAGTGCACTAAATCACTCCCTTTCCCATGAAGAATACTATTCAGCTTCTGCCTCCTCTCAGGAAGCAACTCACATTTTGTAGAAGAGCTTTTTATTCAAATAAACACCAAACAATAAACTGGCTTTTCAAAAAGTATGCTCTCTTAAAGTGGCAGTGACATCCTGTGCCTTAATCCACTCCCCTGACTCAAGCAATAAAGTGACAAATGAAATCAGTGACTGTTGAGAAATAACTGTGTTCAGTTCAACTGGATACACACACACTCTTCCCTTGAACAAATCCATCCTTTAAGAAAGTAGTCTTTAAAGTTACAGTGCCAGGCTGCGAGTTGTAAAACAAAACAGCAACAAAAACCCCAGCAAAAAAAAACCCCAAACAGTTAAAACATATGGCTAGAGGATAAATAATAAATAAAGTTGACAGTTGATCAGCATATATACCATATTAGTTCCAAGGAGGCAGCTGAAGATGTATTTCTGAGCATGTCAGGTTCACTTCTGTTCACAAACCCCATGACAATATTCTATGGTAATGACTCTAAATGCTGTTGGAAGCCACATTATTATATCTATTACTGCGGAATACTGCAGTATTTGTTTTTAATAAGCGTTATGTCTAGACTTCCCTCCAGTGTGTTCATGTTCACAAAAGCTAATCAATAGTTACTTTACTTACTCTATTGAGTTTCAGCACATTAATTAATGTATCCCTCAGTAATCACGACAGACCTCATCACTGGATCAAAGAGAAGAGTTTGAAATTGGTTTTGCTGACAATGAAGGCATTTGTCCCTTCTCTCTCATGACCTTATCTAAGGAGAACAGAAGTGTAAAATGCTTCCAGATCAGAACAGTAATTTTGTAAATGTGTGTGGGCCAGGCAAAAGTCCCTTTCTATCTCTCTTGACCTTTGATTTACATTTCATATCAATTGGTAAAATCATAATCTTTGAAAAAGGTCTAATCCAGAAAGAATAGAGTGTAATCTCTTGATTAAAATTCACTTTTCTAAATATTTTTTTATTAAAAATTGCATGGCATGCAGCTACTTTTTTAGTATTGACAATACTATGAAACAGCATATATCAGTCAGAAATGTAATGCTTATGTGGTTTAGTTCAACACATAGATGATTTCTAACATTTCCATTTCCTGAATTATTGTTTTATGACTTAAAAACACTTTTTCTTGACTACACACATATAATGTGACAGCAGAAGTCACTACTACAGCTTTATGAACTGGGATGTAGTTGTAAATCAATATTGAAAATCATGGCAGTTTGCCACATTAATTTAGATTTTGGGTGCCAGACAGGAGTTGTTGTTTCTTAAAGCAGTTTATGCCTTGATNAAAAGAAAGAAAAGAAAAGAAAGAAAAGAAAAGAGAAAAGAAAAGAAAAGAAAAGAAAAGAAAAGAAAAGAAAAGAAAAGAAAAGAAAAGAAAAGAAAAGAAAAGAAAAAGGAAAAGGAAAAGGGAAAAGAAAAGAGAAGAAAAGAAAAGAGAAAAGGAAAACAAAAGAAAAAAGGAAAAAAGAAAAGAAAAGAAAAGAGAAAAAAGTGGAGGAAGTCTGGTATGTCTTATGAGCCATGTTGGTACTAGATTCTGTGGCAGTAGCTGGGGCTGGTGAGATATTTACTTCAGGAACCTGTTGCCAGAGTCCCTGTGGTGAAGTTTTACCCAGAGAAACTTCCCAATGTCCTTGTCCATCTCTTCACGTGGAAACTGCCAGGGCAGGCTGCTGAGAGTCAGAATTGCTGGAAAGAAGTGTCAGCTGTACTGAAATCAGAGATTCTTGCCATACGCAGATCTACCAGATCTTCATCCTGAATGCCTTTGATCTGCTGACTGATATCACAGACAAATCAAATTATTAAAATGGAAACTACAGCAGAACCCCATCTTTGTAAACCTCTTATGTTGAATGACCCTATATACAAGCTTGAAAATTTAGGGTGTTTTGCAAGTTTCAGTTAACTTGATTTCCATGTCCCCATTTTTAGGGTATTTAGGGTATAAAAATACTAATTTTCACCTAAGTTAGACTCTGGTTCATCATGTAGAGAAAATGAAAAGGTGCAGTTCTAGGATGGAGCACACAAACAGGATATTACTTCTGTAAAAACATTGCTAATTCTTCCTTTCAGACATTCTGTTTTCAACTCTCTTGCTAGGCAAAGTAAACTTAGTAAAATAAATGGTATCTGGGTAACTGAAAACCTCTGTTTCAAAAGATGCCTTTCAGATATCACCACAGTACTCCAATCCACTGTTTTTGTTTTTCTTGTGGTGTGCAAGCTCTACTGGGCTGCCTAGTCTACTTCCGGAATCATCGAGTTGGCCGCCTCTGATTCATTACTCAAATATGACACAAGGTTGCTGAATTTCCTCTACTCCTACTTTCCTGTTGTGGATCATCTGAAAAATCCCTGTTATTTGAATTAGCAGAACAGGTTTTAAGAAAGTATTCAATTCCATTATAATTCCAGAAGGGTCAGGTACCACGACTTCTACCCTTTTTACTTTAGAAATGAGTTTGAAACATCTATTCCTAGCAGACCACTGTCCAAAACAGACAAGAAACACTGCAAAAAATATTTTCTAAAGTAGATTGCTGAAACAATTTTATTAAAAAGGCTCGTGTTTTCTTTTCAATGGCAAAAAATATCTGTAGGAGATGAAGTAAGTACCAAGGTTAAATTTGCTATATTCTCCTTTGTTCAGCGCTGATGTAGCCACATTGTCAGTACCTAATGAAAAACAAGGAAAACAGCTGCCTTTGTGGTGTCCCTGCAAGTGAGGCTGCCATTTTTATCTAATCTGAATCCGTCCAGGGTCAGATCCTTCCCTCGCTGGAGAAACAGACTTCCCTTCTGCCAAAATGATATAATTATTATATTATAAAATAATATAACATAATGCAACTCTACTGCATTTCAAAACCTGAACATATCAACGTTCTAAAAACCCCCAAACAATAGAAGACAAAGCTCTGAATGTTTAATGTGTCATTATAATGAATGCCATTAACTACAAATTAAACAGCATGCAGTACATCCTGATTTTCCTCCTCTGAATCACAAGAACTGAAAAATTAACGATTGCTGTTTTGTTCCTCTTTTCCTTTGTATTTCTTAGAATTTTCTTACTGTTTTTCTCTTTGGCAAGTTATTTCTGTAATACAAAAGATATTTAACTAAGGAGAGTCCACAGCTCTGAACAGAGCATACATCTGAATGTCACTCAATAATACAACAAGATTAAGTTAAGGAGCTGCATTTATCTGTTTAGGCATGTGACTGAGAATTAGTTTATTCCCAGTTGGAATAGGTACATGACAGTATTGCCATACTGACTTGAAAGCTTGGACAATGAAGGTTTAATTGCTCTCACTGTTGGAAAATGTAACTTAAGAACAAAAACGAGGGCATTTTAAACCTATAAACAAAAATATGTATTTACTTTCGGGGACATTGCAATTTTTCTGCATGTAAGGAGGTTTCTTAGCATACAGGAAAGACAAGGAATCTGTACAAAGCTCTCTTATTTTTGTCACTTTTAGGGCTGAGCTAAATGAATATATTTCTACAAAAGCAAGCAGTGATTTGAGACACAACTTGTCCAACTCATGATCCCTTTTACAAACAGTATTTACTAGAAATCCAGGTTGCTGTTTCTAAATGCAACTCTGTGCTGTTGTGATTCAACACCTTCATGAGAATTATATTTATTTTTGGTAAATTATCACCAAATATTTTCACAAACAACCCTAAGCACACTGGTTGTCTATTACTCTGCTCTTTTGCCCTAACAATGTAAGAATATCTGTAATGAGTCAAATTAAATATCCATTTAGTGCATCATCTCTCTCTGAAAACTGCATTACAGGATGCCCTGGGAAGAATATAGGCTGGTCCTAGGAACATCCCAGATATATTTGAGAAAGAGATGATGATGTGCCGTACTCTCTGCCATCAACCTTTCTTTTTCCATAGCAAAAATAACTGTGATACCATGGTCTAAACAGGAGCCTTTGCTCAATCCAGCCAGTTCCCAGGCAGAATAAAAACAGGACTGAGTATGCAATTTAATGCCGTGTGCTGCATATATCCCCAGTGAAGACAGCTATAATACAGTTTTGAATTGTTATTTTAAGAAACAAACTTGTCTCCCTTTGCTGTTTTCCTGTACCTTTCCTAGGACAAGTTAGGAAAAAAAAGAAAATAGAAAAATTGAAAGAAAGGCGGAAAAAGGAAGGACTGCACAGCTGCATGATATGACGGCCTCACCACCATACCATGGATATTAGGATCACCTGGATTTTGGGCTGAAGCATCTGTGATGGGCTGCAGACTCAGTAGCAATCATTACCCTTGCCTTGCACCATTGTGTCTTGAAGGCTTTAAATGAGTTCATTCTCTTTATGCTTCTATATTTAAAACAACTAGAAATAATTAAATTAAAAAGTGGACAAATAATCAAACCCTCTCTCCTTTTAAAGCATATGTTTCTTGAATATGTGTTTGCCATCCAAGTCATGTCTCATGAATAAGTCATAGGGATACCTCAAGATGTTTGCCACCCAGGTTGTGTATTACACAGCTAGGTCCTAAATTTCCTTGTCACCTCTGCAATTTTTGCTGTATAAACTTTCTTCTATCTAAAGCTCAATTCTTTGTGTAAAGGTTTTTACGACCAGGTTAATTTATGTGTAGTTTAGTGGGATATGTGGTACTACCAGTGAATTATTTGGAAAAAGGCTGCTTTAAAAAAAAACCCTTCCAAAAAACTCTTGTCACATCTCCTCTTATTTATGACAATATTCTCATAACTTTTAAATGGCCCATGTTAGACAGAATAAATTGCCCCCTACTCCAGTAAAAGTTTCATGAAAATTCAGAGATTTTTTTCTCTTGGTATTCTAACATGCCTCCAGTGTGTGTTTAGGGAAATTATATTCTAGCAAAGGAAAGCACAGATCTCTGCCCACAGATATCAAAATCACTGACCTTGTTGCTAAAGATGCCTTTTTGAACACCAGTGGAAAGCCAGTGCTACTGGACGTAGGGGGTTGGTCCTGTTTGGGTGTATTGCCAGAAAATCCTGAATACCAATGCAATCTATGGCAAGGAGAAAGAACAGACCTTCCATGTGCACACTTCCAGGTCTGTCTGTCCTAGAAAGACTGTCAAAAATCCCCATACAACAGGGCAGGGAGTCGAGGTGGGTGGGAACTGGACAGATATCAGTGGGAAATGCAGAAACATCATCCTTTTTCTTGTACCAGCGATATTATTCAATCCTTTTGGGTGGCTATTGTGCTACTTAGTCCCTGCATTTTCTGCTTAAGTAGTCTGGTCTAAAGTCTAGCAAACTGCTGTGGAGTTCTATGGCTTTGGAATAAACTCAGCTGGTAAGAGAAGCCTTGGGGCCACAAGTGCCAAGAGCCCCACGGCAACTCGGTGTGGATGTAGAACCAAAACTACATGCATTTCTTCAGCCCCCTTAATAACACTTTATAACATTTTTACCCCAAGCTGGCATCTCGGTTTTTAATTCTTCTTTCTCCATATAAAAGCATGCAAACAACAGATTTTTTTTTTCTGAAATCCTCCCACACAGAGGATGCTTAGACTTTGCACTCCTTTTAAAGTATTGTTCATCCAACTCACTTTGAACTTTAAAGCTTTTTACTGAGATAACAGGATCTACAGTGTGAGATCAAGCTTAGAAATCACAGCTTGAAATGCCCATCCAGGGGAAGTCATGCAGAAAATGAAACATATCTGGCAGAACAAGACTATGGTCAGAGTGACAAGACAAAGTCGAGGAAAAGGGCAATGAGGAGAACCCCAGACAGGAAAAGGCTCCCTGGTGTTACTGGGAAAAAAGAGGGTAAAGATGTGGAGAAAATGAAGAGTTAAAACTCACCTAGCAAGGCTGAGATTGAAGTGCATGAAAAATCCCAGCTCCCCCCTCTTCCCAGGAAAGGTCATCCTGTGTGGAAACATTTTCTTGACTCTGTGTCTCTGCTTTTATCTGGGGGAATTCTGTCTAGGTGTAAGTGTGTCTTTTTCAAAATGTTCAGACTCTTGGTGAAGGGAGGAAGGGAGGAAGGGAGGAAGGG
>VWZW01002042.1:91656-106500 GCA_013397115.1 Edolisoma coerulescens | reverse complement strand
TTTGTCTTGGAAGAGTCTATTTTTGCTCAGTTAGACTGATCTGTAGACACACTAAACTAAAAAATCAGCACAATTCTGCATATATCTGTATGTTGAACTAGAGGTCTCTCTACAACAGGTCCTCTCATTTTTTATGCTGCTAGTTCTTGGTAGCTCAGGCATAGCTTAATTCACTCCAGCAGAGTTACATTCTCTTATGCAAGCAGCAAATTTGGTCCACCAGCTGCAAGATCAGCTGTAATGTATCAGCATCCTTTATCTAAAAGATTTGTTGGCTGGGTGTTTATGCTGAGAAAAAAATAATTAGAAAAGATGTCTATATGATTAATCTTTAGTTCATTTTATGAAATGAGACAAATTATCAATCATTTTAATTTGAAAATAAACAAATATTGAGTATCTTTTCTTATAAATGTGTTATTTTTAGTGAGAATTGCTGAGCATGAAGGATTAAATATTATATTGAAGTTCTATAGTCTATCACACTTTCAAAATAGATGATCTTAGTAGAAACAACCCTTAAAATATGTGAATCTATGAATTCATTATCTAATTTTGCGTCAAAAACATATACAGTAACCATCACTTTTGTTTTAGCATCAGTTTTTGTGGCTTTATTCTTTCTCTTTGTTTAAAAGCTCATGGAATCATAAGAATGCCTGAAAAGCTCAGCCTTCACAAAGAAGATTTGTTCTGAATTAAAGGTTGGGAAAGTGGGGCAAATCTGTATTGCACAAGCTCAGGAACCACACACACCAAAAATGTTACCCACAGCTGTCCATGGCACAGGTTGGTTTCTAACTAGATCGTTGTAAAAGTGAATATTTCTCAGAAGGGGCAGCATTTTGAGTCCATCACTCCATCCATCTGTGTATTCACATGAAGTCAATGAGACTTTAGCACCTTTTTGCAACATTAAAACCTTTTATCAGACTTGCTTGGCAGGTTATCAGGCAAGAGAGGAGGCAAGAAACCAGTAGAACAGAATCACTCATACTTCTCTACTGTAGAAAAAAAAACCAACCTGAAGAGTGACAATTCTCTGACAGAATTTTCAGAATTATTCATAATTTTGCAAAGACACAATTTTTCAGGAGTGAACATAAATAACATTACCAATATCACTCTCGACATTGCTGTTCGTACACCACTTTTTTTTTTTTTCTTTTCTCCCCAGGGGTATTCTGCCTTGATTGTGTTACACATAATTTTAGAAAAAAACCCCGTAAAACCTAACAGAGCATGATAAACTTGCTACAGGATTTTCAAAACCAATATATATTGCAAGGATGCAATTTTCTGCAAAATTCTGTATAATAGCTTAACAATTCCATAGAAAGATGTGTTTCTTTACCGCATTATGCTGTTTCTCAGAATATCTTTTATATAACTCTACTCTTGTCCTTCTTTTAAATCCTGTTGTGTCAGAACAAAATAAAAGAAGATTACATTTATATGCCATCTTACATCTGGATAAGTCAAAAATCACGTTAGGAGGTACCTAGCACCATGAATGTAACCATATCTGGTGTGAAGGGTGTGCAGGATCACCTTGGAAGAAAGTGCACAAATAAATACCTTGTACATGTCAATGAACAGAGGCAGCTTTAGATAAAGAATATTATTTTAGCACTGCATTTGGCAAGATGTCCTTCAGGATCTGTGGAAGCCAAAACAAGAATGAGTTACAAAAACACCACTCAGGAATTATTTGGGTGTGATGGATTCTGCTCTGGGGTGGGACAGAGAGTAGATGACTTGGTGCAACTGTTTGCTGCTTCAGTTTTATGCAGTAATTGAATATGGAACAAGAGACAAGTTTGAAAATATTATGGTCAGGACAGATTTGCAAGGAAAAGACTGTCCATATTACTGTTTAGCCAGGACAAAAGACAGGTTCCATGTGTGTTCTGGAATGGTCTGACCCAACTTTGATCCTGAAACAAGAACTGATCAGGCTGTGCCTATACCAGAATTCAGCTTGATGTGAACACTGCGCTGTTGAAATTAATCTCTTTATCATCCCCATCTCTAGTTTGGTGTCACCAAGGAGCTCAGAGAAAATGGATGGGATTTATTTAGGGGGAAAGGAAACCAAAACTAAACAAAACAAAACAAAAAAATCCCAAGAATATGCAGAACCTATATGCACCAATCTTAAATAACAGTAGTTGAATCCACAGGATACAACTGGTCCTGGAGTGACAGAATTGCTCATAATGCGTATGGCCATATGGTCACCCACACCAACTGTTTTTCCTTGGAGATATACTCCTATTGCACTACTTTTAATGCAAATAGAGCTCCTGAAAAGTTACTGTATAGTCTAATGGCCTTTTGATGCAAGGAGGATAGAGTTGAAATGCAATAGATCCTCAGGCAGGATAATAGGCCTGTTCTTCTGGGCTGAAAATGAGTGCAATGCAGTGATCAAGGACCTCAGAGGAAGCAGAATGTGACTACATAAATTGCATTTATTTCCTTGGCCTTGGCAGAAGCTGATCTGTAAGATATTTGTATTTCAACCTCCAAATAAGTGTTAAAGAAAAAAAGACGCATTATTAATGATGTAACCTACAAGTCAGAACTCAAAGTAATTGTACTCCTTTTAGAATAAGCATATTTTAATTACAGAAAATTGGAATTAATGCTATATATTTTTGCAAGGAATTTTTATTAGACATGCTGCACAGCTTTTAAAGCAACACAAAATAAATATTGCTATGCTACAGTATTTTTTCTAACTATGCAGAATCCTAATGAATCATTATATTTTGTGATTACTGATCAGTGGTTTGCAATTATGACTTCTTTTTCTGATTTTTTTTAATTATGAATATTTTTTCTAACATTAGTCTTTCAAAAATCTCAATGAACTACCTGTCACGGGTATTGAATAAATTATAGAAATTATCCAATATGAAACTATATTATCAGTGGNTTTTCCTCCCCGCCCCCCCTTTTTTTTTTCTTTATCAAACACACATGTGAGGGTCTGCATATTGCAGCTGGACTATACCTTTCCCAGATAAAGCCCTTACATCAGTGTCTGTATCTGGAGCTGCCAATTTCAGAGGCAGGAGAGACTTTACAGGGCCAGCTCTAGCCTCTTGCTTCTTTTCTCCTGCTTTTCTCAAGCTGTGGTACATAGGGGAGTTTCAGCTAATGAAGTTTAGGATATTTTCAGCATTTTACAGCTCCAGCAGCAGGCCAGCATCTCCTTGTGTCATGAGCTGTACAAATCTCTTACAATTTGAGTACAAATTAACCTGGTTGTTCCCTGACCTTATTGGTGCTCTAAAGCTGGACTAGGAAAAAACAAAAGAGGTGAAAAAGTCATGATTAGACCTTTTCTCTTTGAGAGGATGCAAACTTTCACATGTGTTACATATAAGGCAGATCCAGACTGACTCTTTCAGAGGAGTTCAAGCCATAAATTAAGGGAAAATACAGATCAAGACTGGGAAAATAAAGTTAAATACTGGCAGCAGGAACATTTGCCTAAGCCACAAGAAGTTTCATGGCTCACCAGTTTCCAGTTTTATTCAATGTCTTGATTATGAATGATTGAGTTTAATGGTTCCTACCTGGTGGTGGTGGGTGAAGGGTCTTTGGCATTTTAGCCAAATATTTCTGCCATACTTTGTGATCCCCCCCCACCCCAATATCCTCTTTCAGTCAAAGAAATACGGAGAACTAATCAAAATGATGTTGCTCAACTTGCCAGATACTTTTTCTAACAAAATCAAACTGAAAATGCAAACAAAAGCCTCCACACTGGTTGGGTTTTCTGGGTTGTTGCTTTTCAGGGTTGGTTTTTTTCAGGTTTTCTTTTTTCAGTTTTTTTTTTAAGTCCTCCTGAAAGGGAGTGATAGCTTAGTCATACACAGTAGGCAGCTGAGCGTTCTAAAGATAGGAAATGCAGTCATTGTTCAAATATATATTAGTTACCTTTCCATCCCTAACAAACAACTGTAATTTTACATTAATTTAGAAATCTGAAAAGAAACCATAAAATATAAGCTTCCCAAAACAGCTAAGCATAGACTTCTACTATATTTTCCAGGAAAACATTGGGAAGAAAAGGAGGAACAAAGAAGTTGCAATTTTGTTCTATTAGGACCCACATTGAGAGTTTGAGCTTTTGAACTTTTACAGCTAAAACCAGACACTTATATGAAACATTAGGTACTTTCATTTTTAGATAGCCTTGTGACAACAGGTATGGGCTTACTCTGCCTTATGTTACTTGTCTAGAATGCAGTTACATGCCCTAAGCCAGTTCACTGGCTTCTCTCTATAGGCAGTGAAAAAAGAAAAATACTTTCAGAAGGGGGCTCTTCTCATCAGAATCTGAGTGACTAAGATAACATATAAATCACCTTCTGAAAGCAGCTTCTCTTTTCAACAACAGCAACTTACAGAATCTTAGAGAAAAAACCTATGGCAGGTTTAAACCTGAGGAAGAGAAATCCTACTCTTTTCAAGTGTATTTTAATAACTTAAAATAATAAAGCTTTTTCAAAATATTATTATTTATTTGATATTAAATTAATAAGTTTGGAAATTAGTGGAACACTAAAATAAAATATTTCCCTAGCTTTAGCTCTTTCTTCATAATATTTATACAGCAGAAGGAAAGCAGGGAGAACACAGAACAACCCACATGTTTTGACAGATGAATTCTGTCCCTAATATGAAAACTCCTACTAATGCACTACAGTTATTGTAGTAAAAGAAGATCTCCATGTCAGGATTATGGACTGGAATAAGTGATAAGTAATGCAGATACATGAAGTGAAAAAATGGATCCTGTCCCAGAGAATTAAAAAATTATCAACAGACATCCATTTAGACATTAAAAAGAAAGCTGAAGTCGACTTTGATTGACACAGCAGAAGTACTGTATGTGTATGATAGATGGATACCACCTTTGCAAGGATCAGATGGATGTAATACAACCAGCTGTGGCAAACAGACAGATACAGCTATTAGAAAGGACCAAGAGGTACAGATAGACAACTAATTAAAGTAGATGGACAGCCAGATAGTTAAAAGAAGAATAAGGATGTGACAAACAGACAGGTAGCTCGAAGGGACTTGGGCATAGCACTTCATATCACCAGTTTATCTTTACCTGTCAAGTAGCATCCCATCTTTAAAGAAAGGACAGCTATTCCCCTTTTGTTCAGTACAGTTCATCTAGCTCATCTGTTTATACAAACCTTGAATCAAACCTTCATGCTCAGCTCTGACAAAATTACTGCAAGGATGACTTTGGCCCAGTTATGTGGTGCTCAAAATCAGAACGATCCGTTTTGCACGAGCGTGACACCAGGTGAGCCCCAGTGATGATGATGGGGAAGGACAAAAGAGACAGCACACAGTGAACCCCCCTAGCAGAAGTTGTTCAATTAAGTATTCATTTCACAGTAATATTTTTTTCTTTAAATAAATCTGAGGCATCTTTATACCTTTAAGCTCAATAGCTTTCTGCATTAGCTTGATATGCATATCAAAATATGCACTATTTCTTTAATTGGTAGATAGGGCAGGTTTGCCATTAACATTTATGCATATAAGTTTCATAGTCATGTGCTTGGAATACATTTCTCCTTCAAAGATTTGTACGGCTTTCAGCTTGTAATTTATTGCTGGGTATATTAGGTACACTGAGTCCTTCTGATTCACAGCTTTCTAATCGGCTATTTAGAGTTTACACCAAGCAGAAAATCAATGTATTCAATATGTAGTAGCTCTCTCGTTAACTCTAGTCATTTGCTTAAAGAGTAATGTTGAGCTGATAATTGAAATATGGTCTAAATCATGCATTTTAATTTAAAATAAAAAATCCTTGAAATATTATTAATTTAATCCTTTTTTTCTCTCTCCTCTTTCCCCCTCTAAAGGACATATTTATTTCAGTCCCTGCTTTGGGATCCTAAATCCATGGCTGACTAGGATTTCAGAATAATAACATTTTTTATTTCATACAGCATCCTACAGAAATCTTGAAACACTTTGTAAATATTCTGTTGAAAAACTGCCACTTCTGGGGTATGAAATATAGCATTTAGAAGCATCCAGGAACATCTTGCAGCATTTCAGCAGCAGATATAAAGAATATTTGATCCAAGGGAAGAGTAGAGGTAGAGTTTATAAAATGCTGATTTTACAAAAATTTGGCTAAGTTTCCAGGGGGTGACACATGTATTTTATTTGTTGGTTGATTTTTTTGTATGNGAAAGGAAAGGAAGAAAAAAAAAATGTTCTGTAAGTAGGAAACAAATATTAAAGCATCTAATATGTTCAGATTGCTTCTATTTGTCTTAGGTTATTATTATTTAAATATTTACATCCATACACTGAGTTCTTGAATAAGGAGTACAGTCAAACTGCAGGACTGGGTTCTGATGTGATACAAACTGGCACATTTTCTTTGAAGTTAAATGAACAATACTGTTTTGCAGAAAATCAGCAGTTGAAATTGTTTTGTTCAGGCTTGTTGCCTCAAGTTATGCAGATAAACAGTTCATTTTAGATGCTAAAAACAGGGATTTGGGAACCACATTAAAAGGTAAAAGTGTAGTTACAGATAGTCAGATAAAAAAATAGGGTTTATATTTAGTTAGAAAATAAAAGGAAACAGATATATAGAAATAGGTAGGCATTTGTATGCATTCCACTATATTTTTATTTGTGTTAACTAGCAGCAATTTGCTCTTATCTCTGAGGGTACATGTGAGATTACACCTTGATTTTACAATAGTTGCTGTATTAACTGGAACAGGCACATCTTCCAGTTCCCCTGTAATTCACTGCTACACAAATGCTCCAGAGCATCCTGAGTATAACTGTTCAGGAAACAAGTATTTCTTTTTATTTATTAATTTATTATGTTTTCTTATTTGGAGACATTTTTTTTGAAAGTTAATATTTTTGTGTGAGCAAGTTTTTGAAAGGCTGACTGAACATAAATAAATATTTTATTCTTCTTTTATGAATTTGTATTTACTTTCTGAAAATAAAAGTTAATAAGTATTCTTAGAAATTAAAATAATGTGTTAAAAATAATATGATAAAATGATAAAAAATAATATGATAAAAGCCCATTTTTTTTTTCCTTAAGGGGAATCTTTTTCTCTTCTCCTAGCATGTTTCTAACTGCAACAGAAATGTGTTAATATTTCCCGGTTAGATACCACCTTAAGACTCCACTTAGATATTACCTGTGCCTGAGGATTAGTTCCGATCGATATTTCACATTCTATATATACACACACCATTTTTAGATTTATTTCACCAGCTTTCTGGCCTGTTATTTTCCCCTGTCCTTTCCTACTTTTTCCCTGTAAAATGACACACATCTCACAGCAATATTGCCAGCAGAAAGACTGCTCCACTGCCTCCTCCTCCTCTGTTCTCACTGCCTCCCAGACTCACAGCCTTTTGCCTTCTCTTCTTGCAAAGAGCATCCTGAACTCCAGAAACTGAGCTTTCCCTCGTGCCGCTGAGGTCCTGACACTCAATCTGCATAGCTCTTATCTGTCCTGCACAGAAGGAGGGAGGGAGAGATGTGAGAGACTATTTGTTGCAGTTCAAAGTCATGTTTCTTTTATGTTTTGTTTTTCTCTCTCCCCCCACTCCCCTCTTTTTTTTTTTCAAATTCTCTTTCCCCCACCCCAAGATAAATAGAGGTAGAAAGGACAAGTGGTTTTGATTAGCATTTAAAATGTTGTCAATTTTTAATGAAAGTGTAACCTCCAACCATCAACTTTGCACAAACTGAAGACAAGGTTGCAAAATGAATGCTAATATCCTTGGCAGGCTTTGGCTGGATTGCCCTTCTGTGAACTTCCCTTGTTGTTAATTTGTTATGTCAGCCCATATTAGCAGTTTTCAGAAGCCTAAACTGGCGAGAGTATCAGCCTTAAGGAGCCAGAGTACATAAGAGTTTGCTGTTACTGATATTATTATTTAGTTACACACAAAGCTTTGAGGTCTGGGTCCTTCAGCACTGTACATCCAGCAGACCTAAATCTTGCCAGATGGTGTTTCCCCAAAGGGGCTTATCATTTAAGTGTAAAATGAGAGACTAGAAGTGAGGCTGGCAAAGGGAGGAGGTGGAGAAGTATGCAGGTGAGATAATTCTACGTGACATGAGTTAGTTACATAAAGAAGAGACTACCCTTTCTACAGGCACATGTGACTGGCTGCATAAGCGCCTTAGATGTATTACTAACAAGCCATTGCTGTGCAGAGCGAAAGAACAATTTGAAAGAAGTGGTGACATGGCTTTGTAGGTATTCATGAAGATGTTCCCTGAGCACGGAGGGAGGAAATTGTAAATACGGTGTGGGAAAATTTGAGCAGTGGAGCAGCAAAGGTTGACAGTGCAGGCATTGCGCTGAATATTCCATTATACTTGGAATATTCATTTTTTTTATTGAGCTTCATGTGAAAAATCACAGGGTAAATTGCCTTTTTCTGAGTGAATCACCTTTGTACTTGCCCGGAGTCTTTCCAATATGTGAAATAGTCAGGCAGCTTCACAGAAAATTCTATTTAAAATGAATTCAACACAAATATTTTGCAATTTACCACAAAATGCATCTTTCCTTTACCCATGGAATTATATCAGTTGGCTATTTAATAGTGAGTGGGAGAAGTAAGAACAAATTAGTTTATCATTGCATAAAATGAGCTGTGAATGGGACTGCAACTCTCCAGAAGATTATTCTGAACACAAAAATGACCAACCTAAATTCTACCTGACCACACAGTTCATCACAGGGTTGCCATTCTCACCTGTGTGATGTGTCTGTATGTGTCTGTGTTTAGTATGTGTTTATACACAGAGCCTTTTTCCTGTAAATAAGTCACCCTAACTCTGCAGAAATGCAGTCAGTGATGGTGTGCAGTACAGTGGCTGTTTCACTGTGCAGATCGCTCCTGCTTGGAGAAGGAGCAGAGAATAATTCTGTGTCTAACTGAAAGATGAAAGGCCCAAATCTGCAATCACAGAGGCCCATGAAGGCACTACCTAGGCCTCTGTTTCTTTTTCCTTGCCGAAAAAAATGTCACACCTGCACGAATTTAAAGCACAGATCACTATAATACAGATCAGATATCAAATGAAAGTAAGAAAGTGGGACCATTTTGCAGCCTGAATACATAGCCTGCAATGTTCTCATTGCAGTGTTTAAAGGACAGAGCTACTCATACTACCCAACGTATGGCTTGTGTATATAATCACATACACCCTGGTTATGGATGCCTGTGTACCTGTCTGGATGAAGCATGAATGTATGACAGACTTTCACACAGAAGAGGAGGGGAGAAAAAAAAATTAAAAATAAAGGTCATGAAATTTGATCATCTCCATATTTAAGGTTACTCTAAGCAGTCTGCAAATAACAAGGTACTTTAATACCCTGCTTGCACTTTAGTCTCATTTAATATAAACCTATGAAAGATTATTTCTGAAGTCATTATCTTTAACTGTTGAGAGCATAGATCATGCCTAAGTGACTGAAGTGCCAGGAAAACTCTCAACGGGATACTGCTGGAGATCTGATATATGTCTTTTGGTCTCCATCGGAGTCAGATGACATGTAGAAGAAGAGCAATGATAACTTTGAAGAATGGGATGTGTCCTACAGGCAGCCAGGATCATGAGCCTATGGCAAGCTCGGGATGGCTGAACGATGTCGTGTAAAACGCTGCTGATTTCAGAACAGTGTTAATGGAATGCCACAGGTGACTCGTTCTACCTATTAATCCTGTTGGCTTTGCAGATTGTCTTCAGGGGTGGGGGTGAACTGCATCCTTATGCTTTGCACTGGGAGCAGTGAGACCAGAATGACTGTAAAGGGTTGCTCATTCTGTCATGGTCCTGTTTGAGTGGAAATTCCTTGAGATAGCAGACATGTAGGAAAAAGAATCCAGAAAAATCTGTCCAAAGTGACTGAAATCTGGAGAGTAGAGAACTCACTAGCAACAGAAGAGAAAATTCAGATTTGGATGATAGGAGTTAGAAGGTCTGTACGTTTGAGAGCAAGAATGTAGAGAAAAAGGGTGCTTATGAATGTGAAAGGGAGGTCTAACAAGAGAAAGAGATACTGACTGCATAATTGGAGCTCTCAGAAAGCCTGTACTTCACACACACAGAATCATGGTGTGGGGGATGTAATATCGTTCAGCTGGGTCAAAGATGAAGTTTGGCATCATTTCCAGGAACACCTTGTGGACAACCTACATCCTTTACTGTGGTGAAGCAAATGACAGGAAACATCCATAGGTGTTTATCTCACTGGGTTAGGTTACACCACAGACACTCAGAGGTGCCTGACAAGAATAGTTTCCTTCAGATTCTTTGAAAGATATGAAACAAAACAAAATTAAATTGAGCATATGTGTTATTCACAAGTTTGTTAAAGAATGAATTATTTTCTTGACCCTTTACCCCAGCTGTAATAACTGCAAAAGGTATTGAAGACCTCAAGTTCTGAATTCTATGCTTGTCTCTTCTGAGAGCTGCAACATAATTTCAAATGGTCACGACACTCTGTTTATCAGTTTGATTATCCCCAAAATACTTATAATGATACTTAGCTTCTTCAAGGAGTCTTGTGAATTGAAGCCTGGAAAGGTCTTTGAGGTCTGGAAACGTAATATGCTGTCTCAATCCAACATATCATCATTCAATTACAGTTATTTTGCTCCCTTTATGCTCCTCTGCCAGCATTTTTCTGAATTCTGTGTATTGTCTGAAGGGGTTGTTGTTTTTGGGTTTTTTTTTTGGGTGAAGGGTGGTTTGGTGGGGGCTCTTTTTGTTTGGTTGTTGCTTGGTTGGTTGTTTAAATGAAAATATGAGGGTCACTTACATATCCTCTAGTCACTCTTGATTAGAGATTATTGAAATATTAGATAAAATATTCTCTGAAGATATTGCTCTTTTTTTTTCACATGAATTATACATGAAATGACCCTTGTTTTTGTAAACTTTTTTATCTCACTACCTGTTGTATGCATTAAATGAGCAAACCTTTGCTCTTTGGAAGAGAAAACAATGGCTGACAAAGCCTCAGCCTCTCTTACACTTCCTGTTCTTAAAATGTATGATAAATAGAATCATGGAATATCAGGTTGGAGGGGACTGGAAAGATCATTTGGGCCAAACTTTCTTGGCGAAGCATGACCTAGACAAGATGCCCCTCCTCCCTGTCCAGCTGAATCCTAAAAGTGTTCAGTGCTGCAGAATCCATCGCTTCCCTGGGGAAATTATTTCAATGGCTGATTGTTCTCACTGTGAAAAGCTTCCCTTTTGTGTCCAGTTGGAATTTCCCCGGAATCAGTTGTACCCATTACCACTTATATCTTCCATGTGACTCCTTGCAAAATGGAGTCTCCATCTTCTCTGTAGCCGCCTTTTAAACACTGGAACATCGTGATAAGGTCTTCCCTAAGCCTTCTTTTCCCAGGTTTGAACAAACCCTGCTCTCTCAGCTTTTCTTCAGGTGGAAGGCCACCCAGCTCTGTGTTCATCTTTGTCACTCTTCTCTGGATCCTCTCCAGTCTCTCCACATACTTTTTATGTAGTGGAGTCTGAAACTGAACACAGTATTCCAGGAGTGGCCTGACAAGCACTGAAGAATGTGGGACAATGACTTCTTTAGGGCTGCTGGTGGCAGAGCTCAGCATCCTAACAGCTTTCCTTACTGCTGCAGCACACTCTTCATTCTTACTTATCTTGTTCACCAGGACCTTCAATCCCCTTGCCACAGAGCTGCTTCCCAGCCTGGAGGATCCCAGTTTGTGCTACACTCAGCGATTATGTTTTCCCATGCAGAAGACTTTGTCTTAAGGCTCTTGTCAGCCCCGCTTCCAGCCTACCCAGGTCATCCTGCAGGGTGGCTCCCCCTTTCAAAGTGTCGACTTCCCTACTCAGTGTGGTGTCATTGGCAAACTTCACCAGGGGACACCCGATCCTCATCTTCCACATCACTTATGAAACTATTGAACAGTGTTGGGCCCAATATCGATCCCTGGGGGGCCCCATTTGTGACAGGTTGCCAATTTGAAAAGGAGCTGTTTACCACCAGCCTCTCTGCCAGTTCCTCACCCAACACACAGACCCCTTGTCTAAACCAACACACCAGTTTATCCAGGAGGAATTTGCAGGAAACCACATGGAGAGCCTTGGACAAACCCCAGTACACAACATCCACTGCTCGCCCCACATTGTTTGAGCAGGTTATTTTGTCAGAGAAGACTATCAGGTTTGTCAAGCACGATTCTCAACTTCTCTGGAATTACAAATTTGCTAGCTGAGACACAGGATTAAGAAGACAGAATCCCAGGGCATACTCCCCACTTAGTTATTTTCTTGCTGTGCGTAGTCCAACAAATCACTTAATCTCTTTATACTTCATTTTAGCCATCTCTAATTATTATTATTAAATAGGTATTAAAAATATCCAGAGTTGCTGATCCTGGTAAGAGTCCTGCTGTTTTAGGTAGTGTACAAAGATTTGGTGAGTGACTTCCTGAGGAGTTTCCTGGTTGAGAAGCATGCCAAAGCAATGCCCAGGAGAGGGATGCTGTAATGCTTTTAAGCTGCTCCAAGATCTTTAAATACATCAGGTTCTCTATAGATACAAAGCATTAATTTTCACACTAGAATGTATGTGTATAACGATAGATCCAGCATATCACATTGTTCATAAAACAGACACGCACACATACACACATACTTCATCCTCTCCATGTTTTCTGAACATATTTCTACAACTGCATATAAATTTTCCCCTTGTTCTGTAATGATATGACAGTAAATGAATTACCATAAATAAACCAGACACAGGGATTGGTGCATAAACTTGTCCTAGCTTCATACAAGATCTGACCTTGGAACAAAGAATACTTTACATCCGTGATGATTCTATCTGCTGTTGATGAATCACAACTCCTGCTTATGTTTAATCACTGCTGACAGTAACAGCTGACAGCTAGTTAGGAAGAAAAAAGTCCTCAGCAACTAAATACTTTTTTACAGAAGAAAATAAAACTCTTTATATATGACTGGTTTTGCATACAGACAGAGTGATTGGAAGGATGATATGCAGATTTTTATATACTAAATAAATGCTTTGCCTGCTTCCTCACTTTAAATATAGCTGTATTTTTTTACTCATTTTCACTTTTCATTATGATTTCAGTACTGTCTTTGGAGATTTTTTGGTTAGCTATGTCATCATTTTTTGCTCAAGCAAAGAGATTTAAATTTATTTGCAAAATTTAATGAAAGAGTGCTATTTTACTTTTGTATTTGGAAAAAATGGGGAATTTGCAGGGATACTTTTTATTTTCAGATCCAATTAACTATATTGTTGATGGACAGTTTTCAGAGTTGATGAAAGGAACCTGTTAATATCAAACACTATTTTGTGGCTGATTTTTTTAATCATTATGTCCTTGTGCATCAATTTACTACCATTACTGGCACATGAAAATCAGTGGGACTACAGGACTGTAGAGTCCTTTTTTGTGTGAGCAACAACTATGACAATTGGCTCTGCATTGAGAGATTGCATCTCTCAGCTGGAGAATTAAATTTTTCATGTCCAAGCTTTCTTTGCATGTGCATTGTTTATGTGATGAGGATAATTTACAAGGTGGGGAAAAAAACCCAAAAAAAAACAACAAACCTGCAGGATTTTTCATCACAAAAGGATTCAATAAAGAAGCAAAGGATAGATGGTATATCTCTCAGTTAGTTCAGTTCTAGCAGTGAGATGACAGAATCTGGTCTGTCTTTCAGAATATGGGGCTGAATAATGAAGTCAGTGTGTGGTTGAACTGTTTAATGCTGCTGGGAATCACAGTATGACTGTTCACCAGGACTTTTTTTTTTTCTCATGTGCAAGACAGACTGAAACTCTCCAAAAATCACATTCAATGAAGAAAAGTCACAGAGGCAACAGATTATTCCTCTCCTTTCCGTGCTTTTTTGCCCTAAATACACAGCTGGAGGGGTTGAGTGCCATGCTACCATCACACATCTGAGGGGCCCTTGGAGCAGAGCTGCCATACATACAGCTAGGTCAGTCTGGAAGGGGCTGGGAATTCTTTACATGGGTGGTCATGCATGCATAAATAATTATTATTCTGGTAGATGAAATAATAAAGGACTCCCATTTCCACCAAAATTCAGTAATACGAGTGTTTTTGAAAAGAGATTACAAGACTGTGCAGGTGCACAGGGGAAGTCCAAGAGGAAACAAACTTTTTTTGTGGATGTTTAAAAGACACAGTGAAGCAGTAATACTGATTTCATTTCTGTGCTTAGTCCTATATGGTTGATCAAAAAAAAAAAAAAAAGGCTTAAAATAAGTTCCTAGTAATGATTTTAAAATTACATTATTAACTTGCAAAGAAGAAACACAGGAAGTTTTGTGATCATATCTCATAAACTGACACATGGAAAAGATTATAACAGGAGACATCCCTTTATTAAAGATGGTAAACTATATCAATAGTCCTAAAACTGTAAGCTGCATAAAAAAGAGAAAAAAAAAAAGCTTAAAATACAGAAAAACACATTTTCATTCATTTAAAACTTGGGAATAATTTTGTGCTGGATCAATTTAAGCTAAATTTATTTTTCAATGTAGTCCAGAAATAGGAAGTAGTCAATGGCTTCCTCTATGAAGACAAAGAAAATTGCTTAAAATTACCTGAAGTCTGCTAACCTGGAAACCATTCTATTTGATTCTATTTGCTATTAATGAGCATATCATCAGCAAGCTTGAGGTTTTTTTTTTTTGTTTTTTTGTTTTTTGT
>VWZW01002042.1:43842-80226 GCA_013397115.1 Edolisoma coerulescens | reverse complement strand
CGGGACTCGCCAGTCCTCCAGAGCCGCTTCAAGTAAGTTCAGTTGTGCAGCAAATTATAGTTGTTTTCAGCTGCCCATGGCTCTTTCCTGCAGCGACCCACGGGTCTGTGCCGCTGCATTGGAGGGGGAGAGTGCAGAGTGCAGGGGGCCCTGGCCTGGCCTGGCCCGGCCACCCCTCCGGGCACAGACCAAAAACCAAAAGCTCCCTTTCCCGCGGCTGCGCTGACTTTGATACGCGAAATCGTGAGAAGCAATTGGCCTACAACTCTGTCTATCAACTCAGGTTATTTCAACCCACTACACCACTCCAGTAGTTCCTTGTCTTTGTTGACCTAGGGAGCCTGGGCCTGGACACAGCTCTCTAGATGTGACTCACCAGCACAGAGTGAAGAGGCAGGATCACCTCCATTGGCCTGCTGGCCTCATACAAATGCACCCCAAGATACCATTGACCTTCGTGGCCCTCAGGGCACACTGCTGGCTTGTGGACAGCCTGTTGTCTACCAGAACACCCACTAGACCTTCTCCACAGAGCTGCTTTCCAGCAGGTCACCCCCAGCCGGTGCTGGTGCCCACAGTTGTTCCTCCCCAGTTACAGGACCTGCACTTGCCTTTGCAGAGCTTCATTATTGTTGTTGATTGAAACACGGACTTTGCTGCGTGGGGAATCTGGATCGTTTATTTAAAGGTAACAAATTGCTTTTATACACTTCTTTAAGACATGGTATCTCCTTACACGGCAATTTTCATTAAGCGACCTATCACACATTGCAACATCAGCAATGCACTTTCTGACTGGGGTGATCACGCGCTGTTCACCCCTCTGTCAGCTCCCAGCAGGCTGCTCTCCGTAGGGGTCTGCCGCGTGACACCTCCTCTCCCCAGAGTCTGGCGGAGACAAGCCTTTGTGTTGCCATGTGCTCTTTTGTGCTGCCATGTGCAGCACAGCCCGCAGCTCAACTCCATCCCGTCTCTTCCCATACATTATATTCTTCTCTATCCAGGTCTCCATCCAGTCCAGCTCTTGCTGTCCAAATCACATGAGATGCTTTAAAAAAGTAAATCTATATTGTTTTTGCCTCATCAAATGACTTGTTCTGCTCCTAAAACATTAATTAAAAAAAAAAAAAAATTGAAAGCTTCAAAACTCAGATGTTGAAATGAATAAAAGAACCCAAGTAGTACACAGCAGATAGACTAAAAATTTACAAACCAGAGGCATTGCCACAACAGTGCCAAATTCAATTAAAAATGTATCAAAAAATGCAGGACAAAGAATCTTATCAGCCAAACAAGGATGTACTGTATAACATGCCAGTGACTCTGGCCTCTGGAGTTTGAAATGAACACTTTGAAGCAAATGAATAAACTCATGCAGTCATCTGAGAAAGATTTAAAGTATGCTCCTACCTCATGTTCTGTGATTACCTGTAACAAAACCAAAAGGACTTCACTGAGAGGCAGTGTAGTTGCACTGACAGCACATTGGTTCTCGGAAGAAGGGGATATGCCCCTGAGTTCCAACTTTGTTTTCTAACCTTTAAAAGAGATTATTTCCATGTAGCTGTGCATTTTAAAGAGCTTTGAGGTAGATCGATGTAAAAAGAAAGACACTGTGAGTAATTACAGACCATGGAGTTTCTCAGCCCCTTGGAGAATCTCTGACACTACATTTTACTGAATTTTCCATATTATATAGGAAAATGCAAATATAAGGGAAAGAAAAAAAAATAAGCTTGAAGTAAAAATCCTTTTAATTTGTTCAAAACTCACAGTGATCCAAGTTAATGAAACAATGAAACATATTATATTTTACATACATACCTGGCAAAACCAGACAGAGATTATTAGATCAGCATATCAGTTACTCTCCGATTGTCCACCTCTCACCTGAGAGTATATTTGAAGTAACAACCTCCACCTCCCAAGAACATAAAACTATTATGTGTTATAGCTGGTGCTAAAGGGTGAATGAAAGCACTTATTGAAGTTATTATCCTAACTGACATTTGTCATTTGTACTGCCTCCTTTCATCCAAAATCTAGTTAAACACTACTGAGTTTTGCTTGTGATTCATTCCATTGCTGGATCTCTTTATATGGGCTTTTTTACCCTGTATCTTTGCTAAATAAATAGAAGTTGAGTATATTGTTGGACATAGATATATTTCCACACAATCTACTACTTATTAGCTGTTATAATAGTTATGGGGTTTTTACTCTTTTATTCTTCTACCTTAAAGCATGTCAATATATGCATTTAATTGCTTACCCACATGACATGCAGTGAAGGCAATGCCCACAATGCTGGCCGTCACCAAGTTTGAGCTTTTGACCTGTACCTTAGATGCTGAGCACCCACAGCACTCCATTTCTCTACGAATTATTGCTCAGGCCTTCTGAAATTAGGGGAGAAATAGACATAGCTGACCACAGTCAAAATGGGCATTTCCAAAATTAGAAATCACTTGGAAAATTCAAGCACCATTGTGCTGGTCAGCCTGAATTACTAACTTGTCAAAGGGCAAGGAGGTAGAAAGGAATGGATCTTTTAACTCCAGGGATTGCACTCATGATACTTGATCATTGAGAATGTTAGCTATGGACAACAGCAACAGTGATAAAAGAAACACTTGATCCTTACTTGTGATTAGGATCCCTAAACAAAAATAAATTTTTTTTTTTAAGATGTTGGTGATTTTTATTTTTTTTTAAGAGTATTGAACTTTAAACAAGTACTGCATGGCCTCTGTCAGGAAGCCTCTGAGTGTCTGGGCCTTTCAAAACTTTAAGAAGAGACTGATACAAAAACTTTAATAACATCAAGTCACAAAAAGTACCTGAGTAGATGTCTCAAAGGCCATTGTTAGAGCTAAAGTTAGCTATTCTGCAGCACCGCTATTCACTCTATGTCCTTGCTTCATAATGGTTGGTATAAAATGCTCCTTTCATTTGGAGTGAAGAGAATTTTTAACTCAGGAAAATACTGTTCCCTGACGGAAAAAACAGGGTTTGCCCTACATTATTATACCTTATGTTATGTTGTGTTTTGTTATGTTATATCACATTGCTCCATGTTAAGTTTTAAGATTTTTGTGCTGTGTTTTCTTTCTGAAACCTCAGTAGAATTTAGTGTGCTAGTCCAAAAGAGTTCTTGAGAAGTACTTGAAATGGAATTACATTTCAGTTAAATCAGATATATTTATAGCTAAGTACAGCCTTTCACACTTTTCTGAATGTCAGTCTGGATCTGTGACATTATTTCCTGACAATAGGAATGATTCAGAAACAGAGATGTATACCTCATTAATACTGAGAGGTGGAAACATTGCCTAAAAGTACTCCTCATTTTGTCTATTTTGGAGATAAATTGGTTGTGTCATTCCAGAGCAAGACTTTCTACATTGTTAACACAGTCTGGGAAGAATCTTATTCATCAGATTATGGAAGACTCTGTTACAAGGAGAAACCAGGATGCTGAGGAGATCTAGCAGAATGGCAATATTTGCATGATGTTCTAGCACAAACTACAACATTAGGCTGTTCAATGAAAATCTAAATGGCTATGCATGGTGATTGTTCTTTTAAAAAAGTCAGCAATCAGGTTATCAGTAGGGTCAAAAACACTCTCAGAAGAAATGATCTCATTGCAAAATTTGCTTTTGCTAATTTGTCCACCTTACCACTTTCATTTTAAGTTGTCATTAGCAGCATGTTTCTTCATTCTTCAGTAAGAAATTTCAAAAAATCTACTTATCTTTTAAGCACAAAATTAGTCCAATTCTTTTAAAAGGTAGAAAAAGTGCAGCTGATTCTCAGCTAGCATAAACTGACATAGTCTCATTAAATGTAATTAATCTACTCCAATTATCGTTATCTGAAGACCTCCAATTGAAATAATGTTTTCATTGATCTATTAAATGAAAAAGAGAAAACGTCTGTCTATGTGTCCAGCTGTGTAGCTATCTGCATAACGCTCTGCTTACGCAGACAAAGTTTTTTCATTAAATATCTGGTCAAAGGTTGTTGCATTTCTTAACAATTTTTTTATCCCCAAGAATTCAGCCCATTTTTAGACAACACTGGAAACAAACATATCTTTTCATCATGGGGGGTTGGGGGAGGGGGAGGAGGATGTGCAGGGATGACAAAAAAGAAACCAAAGTCAGTATTTTGTGTACAAGTCTTTGTAACAATAGAATTTACTTTCTGATCAGCTTGTTGGCAGTACAAGGTTAAGAGTGATGAAAAAGAAAAAAAGTGTAGGAAAATATTCCTTTACTCTCAAAGTATCTCTATTCACTTAGCTTAATTAACAATAGAGAAAGTTTGTCATGGTAATTCGGAAACATTGCTGAAATTATTGTTATTAATTTTCTTCTTGGGAATAGGGAGGAGAAAGAGAGGGTAGAGAAATGCTGAACAAAATTATAATGCAGGCAGTGGCATATGCATGTACTGTCAACTGAACAAGTACAGCATTGTGCAAAGAATCAGCACTGACACGGCTAGAGCTGCCCTCACCCGATCCACGTCCTGCTAGAGACACCCCTGGGGTATCCGCACGACGAGGCAGCTGCTAACATGCGGACTGTGCCGGCATGTTTTATAGGGATGTCCTACCCGATGATAAAGGGTGTCGCCGGCGACAAAGAGGCAGGAGGGGTTCTTTGTATGAAGTTCCAAGGAGTTTATTGGAAGTCCACACTTGAAAGGATCCAGGGACGAAGAACATAAAATGGCAGAGGGTCCAGGGTTTTATATAGGGCACGATAGGGGCGGAGAGGACATCAGGGCCAATCATCTGAGGGCTCAGGGGCAGTACATAGCAGCAGCTAAGGTCCAGGAACCAATAGGGAAACTGAGGAAGAGGGACTAAGGAACAGGGGCCAGTGGGAAAACAGAGAAGGGAGAACATTCCAGAGGGGAGACTTATAAGGTAAGAAGGGGAGGAGACACTAACGGGCCAATCAATCAGGGCAGGATTTACATAAAGCAGCAAAGCCTTGTGGAGGAGACTATCTCTCACCCCNGGCAGAGGGTCCAGGGTTTTATATAGGGCACGATAGGGGCGGAGAGGACATCAGGGCCAATCATCTGAGGGCTCAGGGGCAGTACATAGCAGCAGCTAAGGTCCAGGAACCAATAGGGAAACTGAGGAAGAGGGACTAAGGAACAGGGGCCAGTGGGAAAACAGAGAAGGGAGAACATTCCAGAGGGGAGACTTATAAGGTAAGAAGGGGAGGAGACACTAACGGGCCAATCAATCAGGGCAGGATTTACATAAAGCAGCAAAGCCTTGTGGAGGAGACTATCTCTCACCCCAACTTAAAGAGGCTTCAAACTACAGAGGTGCCCCTTTCAACAGACAGCCTCTGTTTCGGGGGTCTGAGGCCCATCAGCCACTCCTGCTGCAGGCTTACACACCGCAACACAGCACAAAAATTCTATTTCATCTTAATCCCACATACATTCTTAAATTAGTTGAGAAAACACGTCACTTAAGAGTTTAGCCCCACTCCCCGTATCCCTTACTTAATGTGCTGATAAATGCTTTGATAGATTAGCTAAGATTAGAGTAGAATGACAGGCTATACTGGCTGCAGTCAGAGGTTGCTTGGGAGTTTGGCTACATAAATTATGCATAATGTCAGAATTTTATACATATCACTGGAAATTTCCTTGTTTTCCACATTTAGACAAGAACCCAGGGATATCCAACAAAACGTTTATGTTACCGTTACTAATTTCATTGGAAGAAATTAGTGCATTATACAAAAAAATTCCATAGTTTGTGTCAGGACACAGCCCTGGCATGTAGCAAGCTCTGGATGTCAGGAGGGTTGGATCAGATGACCTCCAGAGATACCTGCCAATCTCAATCTTTCAATGATCTGTGAAAACCCAGCTCAAGATGCCTTTTCTGAACTCTTCCAAGTTGTTATTTTTGCCTTATGCTGAAACTTGGAAGGATAGTGGCCCTTCTGGGAAGACTTTTTGCTCTTATATATTTTACATATTTGTTTACTGTAAAGAAACCTGGTTTTCATCAGCAGGTGTGTTGGAAAAGTCCTCTTTTTATTTGTAGAGTGATGAAGACAACCAATCTTTATCAGTTTATTTTCAGTGGGAAAAAGTTTATGACATTAGATTTCTATTTCATAATGCTCAGATTTATGACGCGCAGTAAAATCATACAGTGAGTCTTAATATAACTGTTATTTAATGACACCAGAGTTACCAGGCATCATGTTATTATGGTATTCACAAAGCTAGCATTGCAACTCTCAGCCTTGCTAGAAAATGTAGTGCAAACCAAGTTGTGGGATTCTCATCGCTGTCTTTTGTAAGACACGGATGTACATATATTTTTCTACAGATAGGTTAAAAAAGCATGGAAACAGTATCAATAGAATAAAGCATTCTACCTGAAGTGGCAGTTGTAACCCTTCAGCTGAAGGGTGGCCAGGATATTTCTACCCAAATTAAGATAACGGAAAGTAAAGTCATTAGACCCTTTTCCGAACACATATAAAAGAGAGAAAAAAGCTTCAGTTTCATCTCCAACATGATGGATGCAGAAGGTTTTATAAAGCACATGTTTATATGCATTTATTTCAACATGAGATTTAAGTTAAAAACAAGTCTTAAGCCCTAAAGCTGCACAAAATCCTGGTTTCTACCAATATCAATTGCAATTAGCTGCTCATATATTTATATGGTGCTCTTTAGAAGTATTTATCTTTTATATACTGATTGCTCCTCTAGCACTAAGAGAGGCTTTTCTGGTCCAGAAATCAATGCAAAAAAATCAGTAGTGGTGTGCTCAAGAATCCTTATTGTAACATATGACAGGAAATTCATGCAAATATTGGATTTCTATGCCCAGATCTGGTCACTGCATGTGTCAAATGGATAGAGTGAAGTACTTACCTGGATCAGATCATATTATACACTCTCCAAGGCTTAGACTACATATATATTTTTTGTCTTGCACAATACTGAGCAGATGGAACTTGATTGTCAAAAGCCCTCAGCAGCCAATATGCTGAGTACTTTGTAAAGCCTTTCCTGTGGCTGAAAAGGGGAAAAAAGAGAGTATTTTAATGTCTCAATTACAGTCCACTCTTAATGAGCTCCTATCTAGACAATGCACTGCCCAGCCTTTGAAAGAAAAAAAAAAAACCAACAAAAAAACCCAACACTTTTGTTTCTTTCTGGTTTATAAGATGTGTCAATAGCCCAGTTAGGCATCATTTCTTCTTATGAACTATTTATATAAATGAAAATATAAAAATAGACATAGATGTCTATGTCAATGCATGTGTATTTGTGTGTGCTTGTGTGTGCACATATTCCATCTGTGTATATTTTTAAATATGCAAACAGAATCCTTTTTACTCTCTCAGTAGAAGTTGTTATAGTCTCCCATAGCAACAACTCACAGATAAAGATTCTCACATCAAACCAAATTGTACATCGAGGACACTGCTGACTGTTATGCCAACATTATAGGTCTGATTTAAATCCAGAGAATTATGGAGTTTCCCAGTGCAAGTCTAACCTCAGCTCACCAGGCTATGATACAGCCACGCATATGGCAAATAACATCATGTCTTCTTTTTGACATAGAGAAATGAGCTACAGAGTGAATGGCAGGTTTTATGCCAAATTTCCTAACTTTTGTGGATTTAAATCTTCCTCCAAATGTTAATATTATGGAAACTACTGTTTTGATGTTTGAGGAGACATCCAGTCCTTCTGGCTGCAGTTACATTCTGTTTCTCTTGGTTTGGGGGAATTTCTTCTCCCGAATGGTCAGTTCAATTGAACAGCATAAAATAGAAAGACACTTCCTTCTGGCAGGACAGGTGGAAATTTTATGCTCCAGGACTGTTCAATAATGATCTTTGGCTGCATTTATAAACAGAGACACAGCAGCTAGCTATTAATGTGGAGTCATGCAACATGGAAAATACAATTCATGACTCTCCACCCTTTCACACTCTCCATTAGCAGAAACTCTTCATTATTGTCAACACTGCACAGCACATGGTTTCTACCTCAATTTTAAGCCCCTAAAAAGAAATGCAGTTAAAACCATGTTGCATCTTCTGAATCAAGTAGATGCAGGGCATCACAATTTGCAACACTGAAGTTCATAGCCAATCCAGGAGAAGATACTCACAATTTCACTTCAGTGATATTTGGTTTTTGATTTGCTTTTTTCAATCTCACAGTTCACACTTTGGTGGTAGAATTGCATTCCTGCCTAGGATGCCATCTTTATTGGTTGTTGTTGGTTTTTGGGGTTTTTGTTTTTTTTTTTTTGTAATTGCAATGTTCATTTCCAATGTTTGTTTTTTGTTTTATCCTTTTGTTGTTATTGTTTCTGTTTGTTGTGGTCACTTTCAGAAGCTGAATGAATAATTTAGAACTGTGAAGTGCATCGATGGTTTAGTTCTTTGTTGGGTCTGGGAAAATAGAAAGGACATGTACAAGTAAAGTAACATAACCTTTTCTCCTTTCAAAATCTCTCAGAAACACATCAAATATTTTCTCAGGAACAGTAAAGAAATACATTCAAGAACAAAAAAAACCACAAGATTTTTATTTTCCTTCATTAAAAAAGTTAAATAATTAACCTTAGACTACTTCATTGTCATTTGAATAAAAATTCGAAGTTAGAATCATATGGATCATATGAAAAAATAATATTGAAATGTCCCTCATCATGCCTTATATTTCTTATAATGTAAAAGTCATTAAGTTATTTGAAGCAGAAAGTTTAAGGAGACAATGGATTTCACATACGCATTGTAATGTATGTACCCAAATTGTTTCCTGCTACAATCACTCCAGTGGCTTCAACTCTTTCGAAACAACAATCTACCCTCCAAAAAATATCTTGAAAATTACTTTTCTAAATAAAAAAAAACAAAAACAAAACCAAAAAAACAGAAAAAACAGAAATAACCCTGATAATAGGTTTATACTTGACTATTTTCTTTTGAGCTACAATTGTGTTATAGTTATATAGTAAGTATACAAATTAATTTCTTTATTTTGTATTCAAATTCAGCATTTCTAAAAAAAAAAAAAATCATTTATTATGTTTGACATTTAGATTGTAAACGTGATCTGATCTTCGACAAGGTTTTAGTCACTCAGATCCAGGAAATGGAGGTTACAAGCCTTACAGCATTCATCTTATTCCTCCACAGTTTTAATTCCAAACTTTGTGTTTTAATTTCTAAAGTCAATGTCTCAGTTTACTCCTGGGTAGGATGTTGATGAATTTGGATTTTTAGGACTACTTCCAACCTGATTTCCTCGTCCAACTCAAATGGTCCTTCTGTGCTCCTGTTCATGTCACTGACTGAAAACAGGGGGATCGGTGTTTTTCCTACACCTGAAATTCCTCTCTAATGTAGTGAAATTTTGCTCCAGTCTGAATCCTGAGAGCACAGCCAGGTCGTGCAAACAGTTGTCCATGGAATATAATGTGGACCAAATTGACCTGTCCATCTGACACAGATGATGCATTGCATGGCCTTGGGTGAAGCATTTTCTGTGTTTGGTCTTTCTCTCCTGTAAAACAGGAATAATGATACTTCCACACTTCCATTGTAAAGACATAAAAATAGGTAAACAGGTCACATACAGGTTCAGTTGTTTCAGTGTCTCGTCTCTCACAGTGGCAGTAGCAGGTCTGGATAGATGAGAAGAGCAAGACAACCGGTAACATCTCCCTTTGCCATCCATCCTCAGGTTCTGGCAGGACAGAAGACAAAATCCTTACAATTTCCAGAGCCAAATTTTGAATGTACGCTATTTTTCTTAACATTTTTAAATGGACTTTTCCTTGGTTCTGCAAATGAATTTACCAGAAAACAATTCAACTCATTTGCAGTTTTGGCTATGTTTTGTGTCAATGAGTCCCACAACTGGATTACCTGTTCTGATAAAGCATGACTCAGTATAGCAAAACAAAACAATTGCCTTTTGCTTGCCTTAACCTGCATGCCTAATAGATAAAAGGAGTGAGAACTGTTGAATAAATGACAAATATTAGCAAAGTCTTATATTAAATTAAAATATCAGCCTATACCTTTGCTACTGTCATTTTTTTAGTAATATTAACTGTCATATAAAAATACATATGAAATACACATGATTCAAAGAATATATTTACATCAGAATTTAGGAGGGGTAAGTCAACAGGTCTTTCTGTTTTTCTTCACATATCATTAACATTGTATTATATGTTATACTGCAAATTTAAAGAGTTTTCCTTCACACCAAGGAAACTACCCCATCAGAAATTAATTTTAAACTTGCAGAAGCATTTTTGCTTGCCCAGACTGTGCAGTGATCAAAACTCTTGTCTATAAATTCACTTTGGAGGGACATGGAAACAACATAGAATGTACCACATCTGAAAACTTTTGCATTGACAGGATTCTCAGGGCAGCTGATTCTTGCTTTGCAGACAGTTTACAGCAGTGCACCTCTGTTTCAGTTGTATCAGTAGCAACTGAAGACACAAAAGTTATTGAATTTAAAAAAACACCAAAAAAATATTCCTTGATATTTAAATTGGCTTAAAATGGGATCAGGACCAGGCTTTGGCCAGAGTCCTGCAGTGTAATGCACATCAGAAGTCTCTTGCACATCTGTAGCGTACCTGGGATAGCGAGGATAGCTCAGGTTGCAAGGTCCTATTCAGAATCTTCTCTTGTTTTTGTTGCAGAGGGTTTGAACTGGTTTTGGCAGTTGGTTCTGAATGACCCTTGCACCTTCCCAGTTTTGTTTTGTGTGTCTCTCTCTAGAAATCATCCATACTAACTCTGGGGCCTCAGGAGCAAATTTTTGGATCTGTCCCTCTGGTTCATTGCCACTCTCTATTTCCTCTCCCTTTCTGACATTCTCCCTCACCCTGTTCCAAGGGAAGATCTGCTCACAAAGAAAATAGATGATTAGGTATTTAATCTATGTGACATATTATCTTATTTTTCAAAAGACAATTTTTAAGATAAGTAACTGAAATAATTTCATGCTCTTAACTTATTCACATGACAATTCAGTTATGCCTCTCTCTTCCTCATAAAGACCCCTAATATTTCAGTCTATTGGGGTTTTTGTTATTGTCTTTATAACTTACTGGCACTTTCAAGACCCAAATTGTGTGTAGTTATGCCTAACTTTCCTAGGATCTCACACCTTCATGCCCTTGCTCCTCTACTGGATCGTTCAGTAGAAACTAAAGGTTGTGGTCACTTCCCACACTCACAAAGGGATGTTTCTTCCCTGTCTTTGATGTCAAACATTTAGATGCCTAAATATGACTGAATCTGACTTGTTCTTGTGGGCATGTTCAAGAGGAGATTCATTAATTCATAGGAGAGAACTGAGAAAGGCCAAATCATGAGGTTGGACTTTATGATCCTTGTGGGACCCTTCAAGCTGAGGATATTCTGTGGTTCTAGTCTATGATTTGCCCTATGAAGATGTCAGTAGAATCTCCGCTTTCATCTTTCATTGCACTCATCCAGTTTGCTAAGTCTCACATTCCCAGCTACTGAGGAAATCAGTAGTATTTAGATGGCTCAAAAGCTGTAAACCAGTGGTTCTTCATGGATGTGTGCAGCACACAGAGAAGTGGGGTCCTCATTTCTAGCCCTTCTAGGCAGTGCTGTGACCCCAGTAGGAACATGGTTATTACATGGACGGAAACCATTCCTGATCTGCTTTCAGGAAGGCTTTTACTCTTTTTTTTTGTCTTTATTCTCAAGTCCAGCAAAAAAAAGGCTATAGGGCCACCTCACCTTTATTTTCTTTTTAGATTTTAATTTCCAGCTCAAGATAGCAAGCCTGCCTAAAGATTTATATACATATAGTCATTTAGGTTTAACTCAACCATTCCATGACTACACTGCTTATGGAGCACAAGCAAAATTTTCCTGCATGGGCCTCAACAAGGTGAGGTAGGAATAACCTACACTAGCAAGAGCTGATTGTTTGGGGTTTTTTTCCATGTTATCTTTTGGTTTTTTGCTCACGAACAGCCTAAGTAGCAGCTGTTTAGCCTTCCTCTTCCTTACCAATAAAACAAACAATAAACCTGGTCTTCCAGCCACTGGAAATTGACACTTCAAAGGATTTTGAAGCCTCTTGACAGCTGGCTGGTCTGACATCATGACACAAGTAGTTTGAGAAACAAGTGCAGCCTATAATTTGACTTAAATCCTGACCTATCCAACAGTCACCTAGTCCAGTCATATAGAAGAAAGATAATTACTATTAGTAGTTGAGGTGGCAATTAGGTCTGTTATTTCATAAGTTTTAAAATTATTTTTATTTAAAATTATTTCTGTTCCAAAAATCAAATGGGAGTCATAAGCTTTTTTATTAAGGGAAATTTCTCATGAAATCAAGAAATTATACATTTTGTTGCAGAACTAATAAAGTATTTTCATCTTATTAAAATCTTTGATTTAATTTTAAATAACTTTTTACTGAACACTCTGATTTAGATGAAAAAAAAAAAAAAAAGCAAATTACATCCAAATGATCCTTTTTCTGACCCATTCCAAGCCGCAATTTTGTTTCTCTCATGACTTTAACTAATTTCAGGTGGAATCTGTAAACATCTACACAGTTAGAAAAAACACCTATAAAGTTAAGTACTACTTCAGGATTTTTAACCGCAATCAGCACACAAAAGCACTGGACTAAAGTTTGTATATGAACCACAACATGTACATGAACAGAGCAAAAGCTCCAAACCTTTGAAATTTCCCCTTTGATGTTTAATTCTGTCTAAAATAGAGGATATAGTATGCCCTATGCTGAGGAAAATAGGGACTTTTGTCAGAAGAAACAAGAAATAATCCACAGACTTTTTCACTAATGAATCTGATGCCTGCTCTAAAAAGTTAATGAAAAGTCTCTCCATTGAATTCCATGGGCTTTGGAGCAAACCCCAGATAAGCTGTTCAGCGAGAGCAAGTAAAATAAATTGGGAAAAGGTTCTTTGCTTTATGAAGTCATTTTAAGGGAGGTAATGGAACAGCTGTTGCATAGATAAAACACACATGTCCCTTCAGAAATGCAGTTGGGCAGAGCCTTGCTGCACAGCACGACTCGTGGGCATCGCCCAACAGCTTCTCTGGCTGAACAGACCACTGGCCCGAGTGCTAACCTCGCAATGACTCCCCAAATCCCTCTGGTCCCTTAAAGGGAAAAACAGCTTCATTAGTTCCTCACATAAACAGCCAGAACATAAACACAACATGCTCCATTAAAATGGTCAAATTAAGCAAGTGGAGAACCTTTCCTATATCGTGTCAGCTTTAGTGGTTTCATTTTGGATTTTGTTTTCCTTTTTTTTTCCTTCCTGGTTTTGGTTTGCATGCTTTCATTTTCAGGGCGTGCAAGTGGATACTGAGACATTTTATTTTATGTAGCTTATTGCAGCTGTGTTTTAAGGACTTTTTTCTTTCTCCTGCTTGAATTTTAAAATGAGTATTTGGAAATTCAAATTAGTGCATTGGAGAGCACATATAAATTATTGGTGGTCTGGAAGGGTTTATGGTGAGAGAGCCCTTTTTTACGTTATCTACTTGAAAAATTTCTCCTTCTTCATTGATTTCACTGTGTAAAACATGGTGAAAAACACAGTAGATCCTTTAGCTTCCTTCTAGCACTTTAGAGTTTGTCATCCAAGTGTTTGAAGGTATTCCAGGTAAAACATAATGACCACAGCACAATCCTTCTTAGACCTAGTGATGCTCTGAATCATCAGCAACTTTCTCTTTTGTTGTTGGTTACATAAGAAGTTCCCATTTACATGTTTATTTGTGTGTATGTACAGATACAGAGTGATAAAGTCTGTAAGGGTAAAAGACAGAAAAGGGAGACACTGTTGTTGATGACCACACATCTATTGCTTAGCTAAACATTCTTTTTCTATCTTTTTTTCATGTCTTAAATTTTTTTACCATTTTCTTTATTAATTTCTACTCTTTCTTTACTGTAGTTTTTGTCCTTTCCACTTTGGACTAGGATTTCAGGAGGTATTTATAAATAAAAATCACTGCAGGACAGTTTGTTCTTTTTAAACTGTAGGTTCTTCTACTTTGAGCTTCACAGCTTTATTCATCCTTGTCAGAATTATCTCCTCACCACCTTTTCTTAAACCAAAATGCATTCTCTTTTTTAACTCTCTTGTCCCACTCACTCATACTCCATTGAAAAATATTTCCGCTTCTTTTTTTTGTTTGTTTCTTTGTTCTCACTTTAATCTTTGATATGTAAACTTTTTGGAAAGCTGCTTTCAACTTATTGTAAAGGAAAAAGATTTTCTGTTTTAAAAAATAATATTTTTTATATTTAAGATATTTCCTTTATGAAGAATTTAAGTTAGAGAAAGGATAGAAAAGCAAAATAAACACATTGATTGATCTGAGTTAATTATCATTTTAATTTAGTCATTATTAAAAAAATAAAAGAGGAATCCTCTTTTCCTATTTAAAGGGGGGAAAAGTCAAGGTGTAGAATACTTGTAAGAAAGGAAAAGAAATATTTCTGACAGTCATAATAATAGTAATAGTAATTACAATAACAATAACAAAACCAACAACAATAACAGTATTAAATGCATTAAAAACTTTATTTAACAGCTCTTTATTGAAAATTCTTAAAAGGTTAAACATTTAACCTGCAAATAAAACGTGTTATCTAACACAATGCAGTTATGCTATGAGGAGTTATCTTCATAAAACATCTAACTTAAAAAAATAATTGCAGAGCACTTCCTATTAAAAAGTTATATTCATTCTTATCCAAAGTTTATCAATAAATTAAGCTGAATATATATTATGGTCTATTAACTGAAAAGGAATGAGCTTTACTGTATCTGTTCTTGTCATTAAAACACCTTTCTTTCAATGGAAAGTTCTGTGTAGAACTAAAATAGTTCTTGCATTGAAACATGAAGTGAGAGAAAGGCAGGAAATCAAAGTAGGGCCAACATCACCTCAGGTGTGATCCTTGCCTGTTTACAATAGGACACAGCTTTCTCTGAATAACTTGTCTGAAACAGGAAGGAGTGATCTCGTTGTCATCTATGATGGGGTGACTGCATCAGTGGGCAACGGGAGGGCTGCAGCTGTAATCCATATGGAATGCTGTAATGCCCTTGGGACATGGTGCCCCACAACCTCCCTCTCTCCAGACTTTGCTGGATGAGCAGTTGTTTGGATAGTCATGTCCAGAGGGAAGTGGTCAATGGCTTAATGTCTGGATGGAGGTCAATGACAAGAGGTGCTCCTTTGGGCTGTCTGCTGGGATCAGCATTGTTTAATGTCTTCATTAATGCCCCAGACAAAGGGATTGAGAGCACCCTCAGCAAGTTTGGAGATGAGCAGTGAGTTTGCTCAAGCTGAGCGGTGCTGTTGATACACCTGAAGGTTGGGATGTGATCCAGGGGCACCGGAACAAGCTGGAGAAGTTGTCCATGGGGATCTCATGAGGTTTAAAAAGACCAAACACAAGGTGCTATGCCTGGGTCAGGGCATGAATCCAGGCTGAGGGATGAACATCAGANTTGAGAGCACCCTCAGCAAGTTTGGAGATGAGCAGTGAGTTTGCTCAAGCTGAGCGGTGCTGTTGATACACCTGAAGGTTGGGATGTGATCCAGGGGCACCGGAACAAGCTGGAGAAGTTGTCCATGGGGATCTCATGAGGTTTAAAAAGACCAAACACAAGGTGCTATGCCTGGGTCAGGGCATGAATCCAGGCTGAGGGATGAACATCAGACCTGCCCAGAAGGACTTGGAGGTGCTGTGGGTGAGAGGCTGGACATGCCCTGGCCGTGGCACTCACAGCCCAGAGGGCCAAACGTGTCCTGGGCTGCATCCAGAGCCGTGTGGGCAGCAGGGGAGGGAGGGGATTCTGCCCCTCTGCTCTGCTCTGGTGAGACACACCTTGAGCCCTGCACCCACCTCTGGGGTCCCAGCTCAAGAAGGACATGGATCTGCCTGAAGCAGGTCCAGAGAAGGCCACAGAAATGACTGGAGGGCTGGAGCACCTCTCCTGTGAGAGAGTTGTCGTTGTTCAGCCTTGAGAAGAGAAGGCTTTGGGGAGACCTTTACAACTGCCTGTCAGTACTGAAAGGAGTCTTGTAAGCAAGATGGGGACAAATTTTTAGTATGGTCTATTACAAGACTGCAAGGAGTAAAGATTTTAAAATAAAAGAGTGTAAAGTCAGATGAGATGTAAGAAGATTTTTATGGTGAGGATGGTGAGATGTTGGAACAGGTTACCCAGAAGGCTGATGGATACCCCATCCCTGGAAACATACAAGGTTGCTCCAAGCACCCTGTTCTAGTTGAAGCTGGCCTGGCTTATTGCAGGGAGGGCTGGACTGGATGACCTTTAAAGATCCCTGCCAACCCAAACTGTTCTGTGATTCTATTCTTCTATAACAGGCAGTCTGAGAAAACACAGCCTTTCATACAGAGGTGAAAAGTGACATGTTGGCAAAGAGAGACATGCCATACCTATGGACACAGTTCTCTCTTCTATCAAGTGTTCTGGCTTTTTCTGCGTCATCTGATGTTCTCATAGAAATATTCACTTATTGTAATTTTATACACCTCAGTGCAGCACCTGAAAGAAAAGGATAGTTGCTGTCGGTACCTAAAATTGTCTAAAATTGTGTTTCTTTTATTAGTGCTAGAGGGAACTCTATCATTCTCCTGAGAAAAGGAAGATGATTAAGGACCTCATGTAAGTGTCAAAATCTAGCTAAAATCAGTCTGGGCCTTTCTCAAACCATGTCAATAAATCACGATTAAGCAAATGTGCACTTTTAAGAGAGATGATGAAAACATGCATGCTGTTCATCGAATCTGGTTTTGTCTCCGTAGTAATTTTCTAGGTTATAAAATCTCTGCATAGTTGTAATCTGTTATATAGAGAGCCCAGTGAGATTATATATAGTGATTTCCCTTTACTTCATTTTTGCCTTTGCAAATAAGGTGATCTTAATGTGTGTTGCAGAAGGTCTTCCATCCCTGTTGTGATTGATGGCTAGCAAACTGCTGGGGACAATTCCATTTGGTGGATAAAAAAACACTATCTCGTTTATCTTTATATCATATCTGTTGCAAATTAAACTAAAAACATAGAGTTTGCACACTAAAATTGTTACACTGAGGAGCAATGTGCCCATAAAACAGCATGTTAACAAGCACGACATGATAAATGAAATGCAATAAACTTCTGTAATTTCAGATTCTCCCAGAGGCAGATGACGAGGCTATCACCTGTTGAGCTTTGCTTGGTGACAGCATAACAGTATCTCCAAGAAAGTACTGGCTGGGCTGGCTTTACGAGAAGTGAGTGGCTACTAGTGCACATTCAGTTAACTTCACACATGCTGCATCTGAGATAAGATATGTAATTCAAGGAACCAAATGCAGAGGCAAAAAATACTTTGCTTGCTGGATTACTGGTGCTGCTGAACTGGAATGTCCTGTTTTCTTCAGTAGATGGCAGCAGTACTGATGCGTGATAAAAGCTGTATTCCAAAAGCATTTCTTAAAATAAAGCTGCTTTTCTTTTTGCTTTTTTCCCCTCCCTACTATCACCATCATAAATGATCATAACACCTGAGCCTCTACCAGTCTGATTTTAAACCTCATTCCCAGCTTCAATAGTGAAGTGATTCACAGGTGTGCAACCTTGTCTAAAAACAAACGAACAAACCAAAACAAAACTAAAAAAATGAATCAAACACTCAAGGAAAGTGAACCAAAATTCCCCAACTATCTTACTGATCAAAGTTGCTTTGTTTTTATGTGCCGGTAAACATTTATTAGCATTAGCTCTCTAGCCGTACATGTAGATATATTTTTACTCATAAGGTGTCCCATGGCACTAGCCAAAAGGTTTTTCACCAACATTATGACTCTCTTCAGGAAGATATCAGTAGAGCACAGGTTTGGGAATGGGAAAGAAGCAAAGAATGTCTCAAGGATTTATTTGTCTTTCATAAAACATATCTATTTCCAACCACACAACTGAACACTATTTAAATTCAAATGTGCATATTTCAGCTGACTATTTTTAAAGTATCAGAAATATTAGAATAGTCCCTTCAGGGTCCCTGAGTGTTTTTGTTTTTGAAGGCGGGGGAGACAAAAGGAGACTCAGAAGGGAATCATAAAACTGAAGTCTTAGGTGCAAGAAACCTGGTTTCAAATGCCTGTGCTTGGTTCAGCCTGGCAAAAGGTATCTGCTTCCTCTTCTGTGAGTGCTCTAGCCCCAGGGTTATGAGAATACAGTTGTGTATTCAATCTGGCCCAGTAAATATTTCATTACTTATACATAGAGGTTGAATGCAGGGACTGCATCATGCTCCTTAGATGCAGGTGAAAAGCAAAGGGAGGGTCCCCACATGAAAATCCTGAAAATTAGAACCTTCAATATATAACTTCTGTATTTCCTAAAAATATCCTGAGGTACTCAGAGTCTCGTGAATGTAAAATTTCTGCCCTTTACACTCATCACAAGTAATAGGATAGTCGATCTCTAAACCAAAAATTCCGTGTTTCTCGGGGGAAAGCAAAGACAAAAATGAACAGGAGAAAACATTTACCAATTTGATGGACAAATTTCATGCTGCTTTTATTTTTTATTATTTAAAACATTCTCTACTAATATTTACTTTTATGGTGGACCTTTGACTCTGTGAGATGGAGAATTTCCTGGGTGTGAAAAAACAACTATTACTCTATGACAACAAAGCCCAGATGTGTATGATGAGAAGAGGTAAATAGTTCAGAGGTTTAAATGCCGTGGGATACCTCGAATACTACTGAAAATGTTCTGATATTTGTACTTGAGTTTTTTACCTCTGCGTTTATTTCACCAGTGCTTGGGTGTTGCAAGTGCTTTTGTCTTTCTTTGATATACTTCACATGACTGTTTTTTTTCTAAAGTCAGGCTGGTTTTTGTCTAAAGTCATCTTCCACAGTCTACAGTAAAAAAAACTTTTAACAAAATTTGCATTAGGATTGAATCATCATAACTGCTGACCTAATTATAAAAAAATGTGGTTGCCTTGGTGACAGCTTATAAATAAATGTTCCCTTCAAGCAACTATAGATAAGGAAAGAGAAAAAAAAAAATCATCTTAACATCTCATATTGATTGCTGGGTCAATGCTGTTCTTGAAACTGTAAAATATGAATGAGCAGCCTTTGAACAGAGTAAGATACTAGACGCCTTTGATCAAATCTGGAATGCATTTCTGCACTGCTACTCACTAAAAAGAACAAATAGAGGATAACCCTCAGATGATCAGCCCTGGATCCACAACGCCTTCTTCTGTGTAGGTCAAAAAATAAATGTATATTGACCAAATGACAGGTTTCAGAAGGATGGGTTTGTTTGTGAGACATTCAAGAAAGTAAACAATAGAAATGGACAAGTTTTATTTAGATCATTCTAAAGGGACTGATTTACAGTTAATGGGGTTAAATTAAGCAGGGAAATTTGTAGACTGGACATCAGTTTACATATATTTAATTACAGAGAGGTCTGTCCAACTTGTGAAAGAGTCCGTAATAAGAAACAGAAGAAATCCCATTGTTTCCAGAAAACTGGATGTGGTAGGATGTTGACGAATACAATAAGCTTATAGGGTATGGTGGATAGAGGAAATCCCTAAAGAAAATGGAATTTTCAGTTTTAGATAACAATATTAAAAATAAATAACAGAGAAAACAAAACAGAAATTATAGCTGTAACACCTCAGAGAAATTTGTATATCTTGTGACTCCACTTGCACTTTTAGGTTTTTAACTATATGTATATTTGCTATTGTAATGTTTAACTCTTCTTATTCTGTGACACCATGTATGGAATACAACCAACTAAGCTGTGACTCAGTAGAAGTGGCATTACAGATGTGACCAGTTCACAAAGACACATAGAGGCATAAAGCCTGTGAATTACAGACTGTGTTCTACGTTTCCCAAATAATATTTTTTTTCAAGTGGATTTCCTCAGAAAGACTTGAAAGTGTTTAGAGATTTGTGGGGATTGTTTAGTCTGGGGTTTTGTTTGTTTTCTTTTGTTTATTTGTTTGATTGGTTGGTTGGTTGGGTTTTTTTAAATAAAAGTTTTAAAATGTCTTTTATACAGCTCTTTTTTTTCTGGTCTTATGCTTAACTTTCCTTTGTTCTTCTGGGTTCTGCAGTCCACAAGATCAGTTTTCCCTGAGAAGAAGGACTGGAGAGGAGAAGAAAGCTTACAATGGCTCTTCCATGTCCCAAATCTTCCACTGGGAGGAGCATGATGCTGATGGTCAGTGTTTCCTTGACTGATCTTCTCAGATCCACTTGGTGCAAACATATTTTTATACATTTTCTCACACATGGTCTAATTTTTTTCCATTGTATCCAGCTAAAATTTGAATGTTGTACACTAATCTTCCCCAGCCCATTAGCACAAAGAATATAATTTTCTTCTCAGTGACTATCGAGATTTCTTAGACTTCTATTTTATCTGGCATGCTCAAACCTAAACTATAACAGTCTGGGTAATAGCCACTTGATCAAAACACAAAAAAGCACCAGGGTTAAAGCAACCTCTGACCTCCTCAAGTCAGCAGAAGACTGGATGAGACCTGAGATCCTGCACTGTCAGGCCCTTATGGTGTCTGTGGCCTTTTCCTGAGCTAAAGGTGGGATGCAATATTTCCCTCATTTACTGCCCTTCAACACTGTCTGTGTAGTTTCATACAAGCACTCAATGCATCCACAAACAAATGGTGTATGAATTTCTCCGAGATGTCAGAATTTATACGTATTTCACACAATTAGCAATGACAGCATTCCAGAAAAGTTAAGAAAAGTGAAGAATGTGATATCATTAGGATGGACATATTGCTGCTAGACTTCAAAAGGATTTAGGCCCAGTAGTATTTTCTGTCTGTTGTTCATATTACTAAATATTTTTGGGGGAAAATCCACACAAGCTCAGTAAGTTATTTTTAGTGAACTTCTTATTCTCCCTTGAGACACCTGAAAGGTGTGGGCAGGGGTATCTCTTTCATTTCAGAAATGAAGATCAATTTAATCCCTGTAGAATGAGCATGAGTCACTCCAGTTTGACACATATTATCATTTGAAACTCCAGAAAAAGTGATAGTCTGAATTAACGTCCACTATATTTTTGTCATCTGATTGTAAAATTCACAGCAGGAGAACAGTAAAGGAGTAGTAGTTGTTTTAAGATCCTTTCCAAAAATAAATTTGTGCCTAATCTCTATAACCTCTTAAATTAGGAGGTCAGGCAACAGTGTGTCTGTAAATCAGTTTAAATCTGTTCCAGTTTGTCCTCAAAGAAGGAAGCCTGGGTTCCTAACTCTGGCACTAGGAACAAGTTTCAGCAATATCTCACCACCTGTGACTAGTTTGAAAGATCATTGATTTTAAAGGAAGACTTTAATGAAAAAAAAATTAATGCTTCTGGATAAAGAATGGAGCTTTATCTGCCTATTATGCTGAAGAGAAATATAACCTGCAGTAGAGTTGAGTTCTAAACTACACCGTTTTTGCATTTCTAGGGACAAAGAAATTTGCATTCTCCTCTTGGCAAGGCAAGAAACCAGACAGACAGATAGGAAAACAGGTTTTCTGGCTGATTGTTAAAGATGTTTCTTTGATTTGTGCAGAACGGCATGAAGACAACACAAGATAAGTAATGCAACAATACAGGAGAAGGAGAATGCAAACACCCAACCTCGGAGCTCACACAGAATCACTCTCAGTGGGTATCCATGCTACATTTTAATTTCCTTAAAACAGTTTTATCATTGAAAGAAAAGGGGAAACAAGGAGAAAAAAACTAACAAACCTATAGTCAGATCTAAATTACAAAACAGTCCTCCCATTTGTTTGTTTCTTTTTCACATCTGAAAACTATGATGACTTCTTTTGATCCGATAGCTATTCATCCAATGGAATGGTACCATAGCATCCCAAGAGAGATCACATATTCAGTCTGAGCTAGACAACTGGGCTCCTTCTATAGCCAGCTGGGGGGGAATTGGTGCCTCTGGAGGGCAAGTAAGCTCATTTATGATGGGTGTTTAAGAGCAAGATCTACAGAAAGCAATTTTTCTTAGCTATATTTCTCCATTAACTATGGACAGTCTAAGGGAATAGCTTAAATTGGACACTTAACTTTGGGACAGCTAAAAGTAGGGGTGAGTCCCAGCTCTTGTCACTGTGCCATATAAGCCCTCATCATTCACAATGATTACCTTCAGCTGCAGATAAGGATTTCTGGGTCACTATATTGCCCTTTGTGTACCATCCTTCCCCCTAAACTTCAGTGTTTCAAGGACCTGGCCTGCTGAACTCACTAGGAATTTTCAATTCATTGCATTATTGCAGAATTCACAGCTCTTAGCAAGTTGTGGATAAATGGTATTCTGGTAAAACCCCAGTGCCAGAAATAAAATTTTGCCTTACAAGTTACAGCTTTTTATCAGGTGCTCTTGGTATTCTTTTCTCACCTTTTAGTCAATATCAATATTAAAAAGCCTTAGCTCAGAGTATTCAGGAAAGAAATATTCAGTATGAGTGCAGAATTCAGGTTCCCTATTCAGTGAAGAGGGACATTAGAAAATACTTGAAAAATAGCACAGGTAACAGAGGGCTGTGAACTGCTTAGACTGCAAAATTCTAAATTATTTTTCTTGGCATGTCTAACCAAAATCTTAGCCAACAGAGAACATGTACTGATAAAGTCAATGACAAAGCTTGAAACAGAAACAACTGAAAACACAGAAACAATTACTGCCCAACTGTCTTTGTTTAAGCTGCCATTTACATATGAGCATTTGGATCTTATTATTTCTGCCAAATTTGTATTTTACGGAGGCTGGGAAAACAAGACAAAACAAATCTCTGTTCTTGAATTTGAGACAGCTGGGCTCTAGTGAAGGTGACTCTGAGTTCCCAAGTAAGTACAAGTCAGTGTTCACATAGAAACTGCTTTCATTGCTAGACTGTTAGGAGTCATGCATTCATTTCCTGAAGGGAGAAGGGAAATAAGCTTTGTATAATTACTTAGGGATGTGGATTTACGATTGTGCTGCAATGATGAATTGGAAATTAATTTCTTGCCATGCAAATCAATTTGTTCATTGGAATGATCTCCAAATTTTTGCTAGACTCAAAGCCATTTGAGACTTATATTTCCTCAAGGAGTGCTTAAACAACCATTCTACTGAATGTGTGGAGGATGATGCACTTGTAAAATTGTGCAATAATTTAGGCTGAAAGTGACCTCTGGAGGTCATCTGTTGTGACACTTGCTCAGACGTGTTGGGGAGAACCAACTTCAAAGTTAGAGCTTAGGCAAGTTTTTAATACATATTTTTTTCCCCTAATTTTCCTATTGCTGCAGGAAAGCAGCCCAAAATACTCACTAAAGCTAAGTTAAACTATTTCTACTGCTCTCCACTATCTACCAAGCCAGTTATCTCATCATAAAGGTGTTCTAGACCATTAGGCACAATTTTGCCATTGTAAATCCAGGCTGGTCAGTTCATATTCTTATAACTTCTATACCTGGACAAGGCTCAAGGAAGATTTGCTTCATAGTCTTCCTAGTGTTACACTAAAAAGCTTGTTGTGGTCAAAATGGATAACATCTAGTAAGTGCTGATAAGAATTTATTGCTATTTTAACTCAAGCCCAGTCTTATCAAAATACAGCAGTTTTTATTATTCCAATGAGATTGACTGATACATTTCCATTCCATAATGCATTTAAGACTGACACACATAAACTTTACAGTTTCTAGCCCATTCCTTAGTTTACACTCAAGCAGTCTTGTAAAATCGACTAGTTTAATTGTACTGAATGATGTGAGTTTATGGGGTTGCCAATTAATAAAGTTCTTAATAAAACAGTAAACTGTAATGATGACTTTGACTTCAACCCTTTTCATTTTGTGTTTTCTTGTGGATGCTTTTGAAAGTTTTCTAAGTATCCTTCTTGCTTTTTATTTACTGGTTGCTACAAAATTTAAATCACCTTAAATTGACTATTAGCTGAAGTTATTCATTAACTTTCCTCAGCCCCAATTAACATAAAGGATTAACGCTTATTACTTAGTGATTTCAGACGTTGTCAGAACTTCACCTTGTAAAATGTTACAAGAGCTGAGCTGAAACAATTGAGGCAATAACCACCTACCAAAAGACTTTTTTAAATAGGCAAATCATCCTGAGATCATGTCTGGTCAATACAACCTGAAATAGTCCTGAGACCCTGGGCGACCAGGTCAGCACAAAGGCTGTTACTTCCTACTAGTCACAGCAGAAACTTTATACACTAGGCTATACACAACTCAGAACACAACTGGAAAGCTCTAGCTCTTGACATTTTTAAAGGCAAACACGTCAGTCTTCACATGTGCATAAGATAGTTTTCTCCAATAAAATTATTTCCTTCTGTATAAATAATATTCATGAATACAGGAGCCAGAACTTGGCTAGACCCTATTCCCATGCTAGGTCATGGAAGTACTGAATCATCTTTTCATACTTGCTTTATTTGCCTAATCAACATAAACTAGAGGAACAGGATTGGAAATAAGGGGTGGAGAGAGAAATATTGCTGTCCTCGTTTTACCGTCAGGGCCTTTAAATCCCAATATCTAAGGCATTTTCTCTAATTGCATAGAATATCTAACAGACCCAATAAATAAATTGCAGTTTCCTGACTGCTACCTCATTAACTTAATTACAAAACTATTTTTGCCTGTTTCTCAAAACTGATGAAAAAAAAGGCTAAAAAATTCAAGATTTTTAAATGTTTGAATCTGTCACAATTTGTTTTCCCCTATTCATGCATATTTTGAGGATTTTTATTGTTTCCAATTAGCCCTATTTACTTCATTCAGCCCATATTCTTTTTTTGTTGTTGTCCTTGTTCCCCTGACATGCAATTTATTTCTCCTTTTGCCAGTTATATCCTTCCTTTCAAGTTCCCCTTCTCTTGGCTTTTAGGAGGTTCCCTGTTCTCAGTAATAGAAAGTTGTTATGTGGTTAAAAAGAATGTCTGAGTCTTCTCACATTGTGCCGTCAGTGCAACAAATGCAAGCACCACTAACCAGCTTGTTGAAATCAAAAGCAGACTAAAGCCAGTCTTGCTGAGTGGAGTGTGAAGGGTAGTTGAGCAGAATATAATTATAAAAGCAAAATATGGGGTTTTTTGCCAGTTCTGATAGCACAATGATAAATCTGGGTTTTTTTAAGAAACAGCTATAGATAGGTAAGCTCATTTTTGGAATCATTATCTAGTGTTAAGTGCATTAAAGCCATCCTTATTAGAGACAACCAATTGATTAATTCTACTGCAGACCTGAAACAGATCATTCATTCTGAGAATCCTTTGGATAAAGGAGCATAGGAAAAACCCTGTCTTACTCTTTCTTCATTTATGCCATGCATATTCTCAGAAAATTAACTGAAGTAAGTAGTTATATGTCCAAACTTAAGATGCTTTTTGAATTTGATATAAACATTTTATTTTACAACATTGTGAAGAAAATCTCATGAGCATATAATTTATTGGTATTACGACAGCTCATTAAGTCTTTCTAGAGAACAGTATTTTAATTTTACCAAAGAAAAAGACTGTTTTGGAATTAGTTTTTGTTCTGATGCAGGATAAAAATTTGATTTGTTTGATTTCTTAGTGTCTAGGCAGGAAAAAAACAACATTGAGATCAATGACCTACACCTGGTTTTTCATCTCCCTTGTGCATATCCTGACATCTCAACTATTATCTACGTCAGTGTGATTCTCTGAGACCTGAATTTAACCTTTGACTTGGGAAAACTTCAGCACTTTTTTCAAAATAATTATTTTCAGACAAAAAATCACAGTTTTGATAAATATGCAGAGGTATCTGTTAAATTTCTGAATAGCTATTTAGCTCAGTCTGCAGAACTCTGTAACAGGCAAAGCTGTGCCTCGTAGATGGATGAATCTTTGCAGGGTGCATTTACCCCTACACTGAGGTTAGGATCTGTGTCTGTGTGGGGTTTTTTTGATGAAAACACATCTCAAACAGGTAATTTGTGAGAGCCACATCAGACTCTGAAGCCATGGACAGAAAGATGACACAGGGTTTATGGTCCTGGAAAGTTTTTGCTCATATATAACGGTGCCTGAAAACTCTGGCGTTTGCATGCACAAAGCAACACAACGTGGTACATTTACATTAGATATTAGGAAGAAATTCTCCCCTGTGAGGGTGGTGAGGCCCTGGCACAGGTTACCCAGAGAAACTGTGGCTGCCCCATCCCTGGAAGTGTCCAAGGACAGGTTGGACAGGGCTTGAAGCAACCTGGGATAGTGGAAGGCGTCCCTGCCCATGGCAGGAGGTTGGAGATGAATGGTCTTTAAGATCTCTTACCGATCTAAACAATTCCACAACTCTATGAATCTATGAAGATAATTGTGTATATCTTCAGATTTCTCTTTAAATCTGGTTGACGATTCTTAATTTCCAATCAAGAAGAAAGTATCACAGAAGGAATTAATTTTATTGTTCCTATAATCCACTTGCTCTCTCCAAAAAAGCCCCAAAATGCTAATGATCACATGTACCAGAAATCAGTCAAGAATTTCTGAGTAGGTTTAGTTTGGCTTCATTAAAAGAGCCAAGTGGGATCAGTGTTCCAGGCTGGTTACCACATCCATAATGCTACTCAAGTGACAAAAAACGGCATCAGTTCTTCTTAAAACAAAACAAAACAAAACAAAAAAAACCACCCCAAAACAAAACAAAACCCACAAACAAACAAACAAACAAACAAACAAACCCAAAACAACAAATTAAAGAAATTTTATATTCCTCTAATGAGACATGCTGTCTTCATTAGCATTTCTGCATTCCTGTGAGGTATTATACAAAACAAACTGAACAAGCCTGTTCTGCACAAAATAACTACTTTGGTCTGCAATCAAGTATCTTGCTTTAAGTCTTTGTACTGTTCGCCACTTCCCCTATTAGTTTTAGCTGACTTCACACTGTGTGTGTAGTTAAATGGTAGTGTCAAATGCAATGCTGTGGCATTTTGTCTGCACATGATGCCAGAAATAACTATATGCTAATATTAACCTAGGCATTGAAATTTATCACACAGCTTAACCAGGGTCTTTTTTTCCAGGCACCTTTTCTACGACCCACATAGCTGTCTTCTAAATACCTTGCTTCGTAATAATATAGGTAAGTGTATGAGTTTGTCATTGTATCATTGGTTCTAATATTAAAAAATAATAATTAAAAAGAGGAATTAAAAAAAAAAGGAAAAAAAAGTGTAGGAAGTAGGCATGTTAAAATTGCTCAGCTCTTCCTTAAAATGAAACAAAATTTCTATACATACTAACATATGGATGTCTGTAGTAGGCTGGATATACTGCTCTATAAAGGAAGGAAATTTGAGAAAGGAATTAAAAATTGTCCATGGAATTACTATGAAATAAACCCAAGATCACGATATCTTCTTTTGAATCCTCATTATTTGCAGATTGGCTTATTATCTGAGTCATTAAAAATATTAATTCATTGTTTCTTCATAAAAGAACAATAACAACCCAACTAATCATAACTCATATAGTCCCCCGGGAAAGCATAGAAAGTTCTATCTCATAGAAGACTGGAGATTTAGAGCATCTTGCAAAGCCAATGTCTTCAGAATGCAGTCGTTAAGTAAATTCAGTAAATGGTTTCCTCTTTTCAACCTAATTTTATAGCAGTTTTGTAGACAGTGAAACCAAAGCAGAAGTAAACAAGGTGAAATTAGGTGAAAGGTGCTAAGTCACAGCCAGAGCTCTCCCACGATTACAAGCCTTTTAACTTCAAGTCATCTGACTCACGTTTTCTTTCTTCACGCAACTTTGATCTACCGATGTAAAATCTTGCAACAAATTAAGGAACAACTGAGGCATAGAACCAAACAACGCATTTTTGTTTAAAGTTCTTTTACCATCACTTTTGCCCCCCTTGAGGAGAGCAGTACTCACAAATTTAAAAATTACTGTGAAGGGCGAAATGAAACCACAGAATTTGAACATTGGTGAATATCCATTTGACACTTCAATAGACATAATACTACTACCTGAGCGAAAAAGAACCTCAGGGACTCCATTCTCCTTTCACTTATGTCAGTAAATCTAGAGTAACTTCACTACAAATGCTGTGCTCAATAGTTATTCCTGATTTACACTTATGAAGCTGAGAAAAAATGGGGCTTTAATTGATCAGCAAAGCCTGTCTCAGTGTAGATTTTTCTCCAGCAGTCATCTTACTGTAATAATTTCAAGAAAAATAAATAATAAGATTCAAACACCACAGTAAGCCGTTAAGGAAATTATACATCAAATAAGCCCCAAAAAGCCTGGAGAATTGCAAACAGAAGTGTTGCCTTACAGGTCTCATTCCTTATGTAGATTTAAATAATTCAATTGTTGAATAAATCTACTATATTCTATTTATTCAAGCATTTTCAACTTTCATTTCCCAGCAGCCATGCCAAGAGTCATAAGAAAGAAAGGATCTTTTTTGATCATTGACAACAGTGATGTGAAAATAAGTTGCATAGCCAAGTTTCTGCATACTGTATAGTAAAGGGACAGATAATGGTATGCTGCCTACAACTATCCTCAGCAAGAGTGGGACTGGCAAAAAAAAAAAAAAATAGTTTCTTCCCTAGGCTTAAATAATTCATTGGTTGAATCACTGAATACATGTCAGATTTTGTCATGCATTCACAGATTTCCTGTGATACTTTTGCTGACAATAAAATTTAAAACCAAACCAAACAAAAACATACCTAGACTTCTCTTAAAGAGGCAAGAGTTTGATAAGAAATCCTTTGTAGTTTCAGAAAACTTACATCATATTGAAGATGATTGCTGTGTTCATAGTAGTAACTTTTATGGTAGTTGAAATAGGTTTTTATTATGTATTTTAAGCAATTTTTCAGTCTTTTATCTGGAGTTCTTCGATCAAGTATGAGCTACAGGGAATTCAGAAAAGCTTTTTTCACTTCCCATGTTCTCCCCCTGAAATCAAAGTGATGGGGTTATCATGTTCTCAAATTCTATTGTGTGACAAAAGTAGGCACAATACTGACAAGTGTTGAATTGACCCTCATTCCCCTTAAACCTTTATGTGCAGTTGGCTCTGTGGTTTGATTGGAGAAACACAGCAAATCAAGTTTGTTGCATTTTCATTTTCTAAGGCAATAATTGCCTTGAATAATTGCACCCACAGATTTGCCATCCCATTGCCATAGAATCTGAACACTTAGAGCTCTTTCTAAGATTCATTGATTATGCATACGTAAATGAAGACATGATATTGTGCAAATGCAGTCTGCTCTGGGGCAGAAATTAGGTAATAAAGAGTAATACAAAGAATCTTTTATCAGTCTTCTCAGCAAACATTGTGTTAGATGCCAGGTTTGTTTAGAAATTATGTACAGCTTGGGAGCACATACTTGCACGTGGCAATTCCACAGTGATGAAATTTTGTCTGTTCACTTGTCTCACAGCTGTTTGTCCTGCCTTCTTCTCCCAACGTTCAGCACAATTCATCAAGAAGGCTTTTTTGAACCAAACTGCTAACCTGATATTACAGAATCACAGAGTGGATCAGGTTGGAAGGGAGCACAGAGGGTCATCTGGCCCAACTTTCCTGCTCAAACAGGGTCAACCCAGAGCATGTTGTACAGGGCTGCGTCCAGATGGTTCTGGAGTGTCTCCAGTGAGGCTATTGAGTAAAGCCTGCCTTTCATCTGAGTCTCTTAATCGCCTGGAGTATCAGAATGGCAAGATAGACTTGAGTTCCTGGGAAACAGAAGAGCCTGTTGGGAGGTGAAGAAATAGCAGTAACTGTTTCCTCGAGACAGCAAAGTTTTAGCTGAGTTCATGTCACGTTACCTGACTCTGTGTTTTAAGGGAAATATTCTCTGAAATCTTTATCCTTTGATTATTAAGAATAAAATGAATGCTTTACACTTTATTGTTGGGCAGAATCTTTTCATCTGAGGGATATGTGGGCATTAATGGGAAAAAGGTGAGGCAAGGCAAATGAGTATCCTTCATCCCAGTACACCACTGTAAACATAAGGATAAAAGGCCTGGCATCTCCAGTTGGCATTGGTTGTGCAGCACAGACATATCTAAAAATGTCAAAGTGCTAAAGTCTTTTGTCAAATACCTTTCTGCCACTTCTCAGCTGATTTAAAATCAGACCAGTGCTAGGAATGGTTCTGTTTGTTCATTACTACTGTCTGAACTTTCACACATCCATCATATGACTGAGCATGGTGTGAGGGTTGTGTTTCTACAACCTCTTAAAAGAGTATTAAAATTCATTTCTTCCATTGTTAGTTCTCCAAAGTTTTATTCTCATTTCAGTATTAGTTAAGGATTTTTAGGCTGCCCAAAACTGGAATTTCAATTATAAAATAATAATTTCAATAATACAGAAAGGGCACTTAAAAAAGAAACTTGTGAAAAAGAGAGAAAAATAATAATAATAAAAAAGTAAACCAAAGTGACATTTCTGGTTTACCATGACTTAATATTTTTCTGTTTCATTAAGTACAAAATTTTTTGGTTTTCCTCAGTAACGTTCTGAAAGATAGATTTTCTTATGAAACACTATTATTAACATTCATTTGAATCAAAAAATAAGCTTTGGTAGTGTCTGAAAACATTTGATTTTCCTCGTCACTCTACACTGCAATTCATCATCGCAGTGAACACAGGACCATTTATTCCTGGCTAACTCAAAGTCTACTGATGAAAACAATATTTCTTAAAGTAAAACTTAGTAGTTGGAAAAAATATCCAAACAACCTGGTACTGAAGAACAGCTATGTGAATCACAGGTAACCGAAAAGTACTTCAGAGTTCACTGGGACATTGTCTGGAAAAATTAAGTAATGAGGACTTTTGTAAAAGGAAAATCTGGAGCCAAAAAAAGAGGTACAGAAACAGAAGCATGAGTGAAGTTTCTTTATTTGTTATTTCAGAAAATACGTCCCGATATAACTTTAGAGATGAAAAATAGGAGAGCTTGCACACATGCATGCATAGAAGGATATATTCAAGGAGGCTTTCTCTGCCTATTGAAGCTTTTTTTTTGACTTTACATGTTTGAAGTTTCCATTCAAGAACGTTCTCTCTCTACTTTTTTTTTTTTTCCTTCCTCAAGAGTTTGCAAAAGAAAAGGGGGAAAAAAGGCTCTGCTGTGCTCATACATTTTTCCTATTTCTTGAGTTAGCTCAGGGTGGGAGGTGGAGTTTGCTCTTCCTTTCATTAGTTGCTTTGAGATTCACATCTTTTGTTCTTCCAATTCTCTTATTTGAAATTCTTTTCTTTAAGTCAGCAGGGAGCAAGGGTTGATGAGCCCCAGCCTCAGCTACAGCCTTGGGGCAAAGAGTCTTCTTTTTGAATAATAGTCTTACGGTTTTGTTGTATTTTATTTTTCCCTGAAATGTATCTTGGATATGTTGATTTGTAAAAGGCTCTTCTGAGGCTTGCACTCATCCTCTTTTCTTTATAGTTTTCTGACTTTTTTATTTTTCCCTCACTGTGTTATAAGTTTACAGAATGTTTATACTTCTTTATTCAAAAATCACCATCTTGTTTTTTTCTATTATGGCTTTGATAGATATATATTTCCATTCAGTGTTTTACTTTTCTTAAACTGATGTAAGATCAGAGTAAACATTTGCCACCTGTCTTCCCAGATATTTAGTGAGAACAAGTATTGAATATCATGGTGCATTCAGTTTTCATACATAAAGGATTTTTACTGGGACATTACATGCCACATTTCATTGTTCAAACCAGTGCTTTGAAAGATGAATACCATGTAGGTCTGGGAATTTTGTTAAGAGACAAGAGATAAAATTTTCTGCAATGTTTTTTATTTATTCCTAGTTTTCATGTTTCCTTCTATATAACCTAATGCTTAAAGCACTTACTTAAGAATCATCCTTCCTGAGCCTGAATGAGTTCTTCTGTTACCCAAGGACAGCCCTATCCCCTAAATGTACGTGAATTCATTACTCCTGTTGAGGCATTCCTGGCTACACACTGGCTCATCAATATTCATAGAGAGAGAGCATGAAAAAGAAAACATAATTTGGAAGCCTAATGCCTCTGATACTCCACTGAGAGAAAGGTGGTCTGTGTTCTAATCCTTGTTTTCCTTATTTATCTCTTAAATTACCAGTCAAAAGGGAAATCTGTGGTTTTCTCATTTCATGCTGGTACTGCCTTTTCACTGTAGTATAACATTTCAGACTTCACAGGCAGCATATTCATTCCACACAATCCCATGAAGTTCTTTGTGTCTGAGAGAGCTGCACTAAACGGTGCCCGACATGCCTTTCTTGTGAAAAGCAGGGTCTTTCTCTTGATTGGGAAAATTATCCCTTTCAGAAATGCTGTATTCAATCCCAGTTAATCGCACAGTTTGGTTTACTTACTTGAATTTGTTTCATTTTGCTTTGGTCAGTAGAATTGTTTGGAACTTGACATTAGCCATTCTGGGAAGCATGTGTGACATTTTGCTATAGGAGGCTGTTTTTTACTACACATATCGATTCTTAAATGTTCCCCAACCAGTGTTAAAGATGCTGAAAGCACCCATAGTCACTGTTTGATTAATTTGTACATGTTTCTCTTTTCATTTTAATGTATGTTCCCCATCCCTTGGGAAATGTCTGTGGCATATTCCTCATGACCTCTTAGTCTTTAACACAGATCTTTGGAATAAATACATTCAAAGCCTTTTACCCTGATGTAAATGGACACATCTTGCTCCCTCTTTGCTGTGGCCTGGGGGTAGGGGGACACAAGCTCTATATACTTTTATGTGTCCAATTCATTCCATTACTAGTAGAAAGCAATATCTTCATAACACCAGCCGTAATCATCTTCCCAGATTTAGCAGAAGTGAGCCTCCAGTTTTTGTTAATGATGCAATTCAGGGTTCAAGACAATTAAGTTGCTGCTGCTGGCTTTATACATTATTTCTTATTATTACTACTATTTGCTTCCCTGTTTTGTGTTTCTGCTTCTTTGTAAAGTCTTGTCCCCATCATCCCAAAAAGAAACTTATATGCACTAGGAAAATCTTGTACGTAGAAGAAAGTGTTGAAAGGGTTTTGATGGCATACAGTGTACAGTGTACCATCAAAAAAATATTCATAACACTATTCAAAAACTGAGGAAAATCAGTAGCACAGGCAAAAAAGCCATGACCATTATACATGAGAAAATGCTGAGACATCCCATCTGAAATATTTTACAGAAATATGTCATTCCAAAGACCTTTCACCAGGGAGAAGATATCTTGTTGCATCGTTGAACACTTAGTTTGTTTTCATTATCTTAAATTGTCTAATTTTGAAAAAGGCAAAATATTCTATTTTACATCAACTCTTGAATTTATTCTCTATTACATTAATAGTGATTAGTATAATATTTTAATATTACAAATTATTTTATGCACTCAGTCTAAGTTTTGTACCTAGTTTTGATTATACTTCTATGATGCTTCTAAATATAATTCATTACTCAATGTGAAACCTCAACATTTTGATCCTTTTGTCTTAAAATGAATTGATAGTGTTGACAGAACAAATTTAAAATATCAACTTCTCTTTCTTCTTTGTGTCTTGATGTAAAACCTAAACCCATGTGAAAATGCCACAAATTCCTGTAAAATAGATATTATTTTCTGAACATCACAAAGGTAGAACAGTTCACAAGGAATTTTAATGGACACACTCTTGCTGGAAATTGTTAGAACAAAATCTGATATCTTTATTAAAAATATACTTCATTTCAGCTCCAGGGAGGAATTTATGGCTTGTGCACCATGGAAGAGAAAATTCTCAAGCTGGGGAACTACAAAAAGATTCTTGGAGGTGTTATGGGGGGTGTTGTTTTGTTTCTAATTTTGTTTGTTTTGTTGGTTTGTTTTTTTTTTAACATAGTGGGGTGCGTTCATAGGAATGTCAATGCAAACCACCTGATCCTTCCTCTAATTTCTGACTTAGGCTGCAGATGCCAATGGAAAGATTTTGACATACGCTGAAAGGATGAAGTTATTTGTCCCTTGCTATATATTCACTTTCCAGTCATCAGTGGGGTTGGGACTTCCTGAACCACAGATTGTGTACACTGTGTTGTTAACAACATCTTGGGTCAGATCCTCCTTGTTCATATGGGCAGGAATTTTTAAAAGGCAGCTTACAAGCTGTTCCAGCTAACAATTTGTCTTGTAGGTACAGTCGTGCTTGGTCCTTATGAGGCTCTCATAATTAATTTATGAACATCTACTTTATTCTATGTTAAATAGATTCTTCCTCATTACTTAGGTGTAGCTGGCAACTTCTAATCATGCATTAAGATCATCTGGTGTAAATATAGCCATCTGGAAGCTAAGCATCCAGTTTCAAATAGTCATCTATGTTCTTTCTTAAAGAGACATTAAGCAGTTCCCAAGGACAATTTAGTCTGCTGCAAAATAAATGACTGGTTGTTGGAATGAATTTCTCTCCAGATATGGCTCCTTTGGGTTGAATAGAGAGCCCAGATAAAATAACTTACATGCCCTGTTTTCATATGGCTATCTCTGAGAAGGATCTCACCTGCATTTACAAGGACAGCTTCTGTTGTGCAACAATTTTCTCTCCTCACTTCACTGATGTTCTCTTAGTGACCCAAGTGCACAGGCACCCTGCCTTCCTGCTGAGGTGTTAGCAAAGAGACTGCAGAGAGAGACTGCTGCTAATAAATGAAATCAGAAGTGAACCTTTTTCTGGTCCAGCCCAGCTTGGATTTAAAGACATTCATTTGTCTCTCAAAACAAATCAGTTGCCTCCACACTATCTACTTGCCCAAAATCATATTAACCCCAGAATGTGTCAGAATGAAATCTGAAAGAGCAGTAGAGGAACTAGGCTCAGTCTCACCTGATTATTTAATAGAGTGGGTGATTGCAGAAGGGATTTTTTGGCTTGTACCATGGTCTGATTAGTCACAGAATCACAGACTCATTTAGGCTGGAAAAGACCTCTAAGATCATTGAGTACAACCTTTGCCTGACATTGCCACGCCAATTAGACCATAGCAATAATTGCAACATCCAGTCATTTCTTGAACACTTCCAGGGATGGTGACTCCACCCTTTTCCTGGGCAGCCCATTCCAGTGCTTGACAACCACTTCTGTGACTAAATTCTTCCTGATGTCTTAACACGAACCTACCCTGGCACAGCCTGAGGTTATGTCCTCTCATCCTGTCACTTTTTGCCTGGTAAATCGGCTGGCTCTACCTTCCTTTCTGGGATTTGAAGAGAGCAAGTGTCTCCTGAGCCTCCCTCACTCCAAGCTGAGTCACTCCAGCTCCCTCAGTCACTCCTAATATTACTCACCCTACAGACCCTTCCCCAGCTCTGTTCCCTTCTCTGGACAGGCTCCAGCACTTCAGTGTTTTTCTTGTTGTGAGGGTTGCAGAAGTGAACACAGCACTCGAGGTGTGGCCTCACCAGTGCCCCCAGCACAGGGGGATGGGCACTGCCCTGGTCCTGCTGGCCACACTATTGCTGACACAAGCCCGGTGCCATTGGCCTTCTTGGCCACCTGGGCACACTCTGGCTCATGTTCAGCCACCGAAAACCAGCACCTCCAGGTCCTTTCCCACTCAGCAGCTTTCCAGCCACTCTATCCCAGCCTGTACCTCCAGGGGGTTGTTGTGACCCGAGGGCAGGACCCAGCACTTGGCCTTGTTGAACCTCACAAAACTGGCCTTGGCCCATGGATCCAGCCTGTCCTGATCCCTCTGCAGAGCCTTCCTGCCCTCTAACAGATCCACAATCCCACCCAAAGTCTCACATGTGTGCAATAATTCTGGTCTCTCTGACATGGGTTTGTTGGGTGCTTTTGTGCAAAATTTTGCAACATCTTTCAAATTCTTTGGTGTGCTTGAGAAAACTCTGATCCTTCTGTCTCTTGTGATCTTCACAAGAAAGCCAGCAATGGTAGGGAGATTTCATCTTGTGACCACTTCTCTCATGCTGTTTCCAATCACTGCATATTTGCCTTCTAGAGGTTTACCTCACTTTCCTCTTGTCATTGGCCTTAAACTCCATAGCTGTTTTTCAAGATTTAAAGATATAATTTAATATAACTTTTTAATATAATATAATTTTAATATAATATTTTAATATTATAATTAATATATTTT
>VWZW01002042.1:20967-43676 GCA_013397115.1 Edolisoma coerulescens | reverse complement strand
AAGGAGCAATTTAGACACAGGCTGGTTTGAGAATGATAGGATTTAGCTGGTTTTGAGTTTGATTAATTTGTTGGGTTTTTTTGTCCTTCTATTTAGGTCATTTGCCGGAACTACCATATATAAAATAATTTTGTTATTAAAACTTAGTTTTCAGGAGCTACTTGGAATTACAGGATTTAATTGAATTTGTTTGTAGGACAGAAGCCTGAGTCTAGTGAGACGGTGATATCTTCTTACTTGTTAAAATAGGTTCAAGATAACACTAAAGATGTGTGGAGACTCTTTGCCGTAAGAATAGAGTCCCTACATGTCTCAGTAAATGTTTTAATTTTTCTTTTACAGATCCTGTGATCCTATCCCTACATTCTTCCTCAAGGCAAAATTTTTTTTCACTCATGGCTTGTTGCTTTGTACTTTTTTTTTTAAAGTTTCTTATAACTCATCTTTTATGAAACAACAGACCACTCTCCCAAGAATATCTGAAAGAAAGAGGACCCATGGGTCAGATGCACACCCTTGACTTTCTACAATAGAGTTCGTTAGGAAACCAGAGTAATTTGGTTAGACGGCCCAGAAGAGGGAATGTTCAAGCTTTAAATAAATACACAATAAAAATAGCACACTGTTACTATAGGGTTACTGGACTGTAGCAGTAAATGAACTGAATAAAATTTTATGGCTTCTTAACATGCTGAGGTTTTGCAGTGTCGTCCATCTTGTAGCCTAACAACATTTCCCAGCCTGCTATCAGTGAAACTAATAGTGCGAATGGAAATTTTATGAAAAATGGGAAATCTACATTGGTTTTATATTGTGTCAGTAGAATGAATAAAGACCATATTTTGGCATTAATAGCTAATGGTAGAAAGTGTGGAGGGAGGGAGAAAGAAAGAATGGCTACATTTTCAGCTTTTGAATTGATGTTTTTTAAAGAGTTGGCTGTAATTATGATACTTGAATGTGATTATCATTAAGCTGATAAATTATTTAGTAAGAAGGTGAACAACACGAAGAGATCATTGATGTATTCAAGCATCTTAGTTGTATTCCATAAGTCTCCTTGTGACTCCCAGACTGCTGTATTAATCACATGGATACCACAGATATGTTCTGTTATTATCTTTCACTGCAAGGTCAAAGTTTTGTACTAACACATCGTATGGGAAGGCGTAGGTGGGGGAGAGGAAACCTCAGAATTATTAATCATACTGCAGAGCAATGATAACAATGGTTCTTTGCTGACTTAAAATGGATTCCTTAATGCCCCTCCAGCCAAGATGTCATAATGATCTCGGTATCAGACCCCCTTAGACAGCACAGATAACATGTAAATGGGATGCACAGGAAGCAGCAGGTACAAGAGCAACAGAGCAACACCCACTCGAGTTCTGCTTCTGAGCAGCCACGAGCACAGCAGCACAAGTGTGGGAATATGCGTCCAAAAGAGAGCCCAGGATGGACTTTGCCTACATCAGGGGGAAAAAAAAAAAAAAAAAAGAAGGAAAAGCCAACTTATTAAGTAATAAAGAGCAAACATGAGGTTTGTTCTTCAAAGAAAATGAGAGCTCAATTCCCTTTTCGGATAGTGACAACCTTCTGAGTGAAGAGCACAAGCACACCCTTTGATAATATATCAATATGCTACTAGTGAGTAACACATCCATAGCAGCTAACACTGTATCTGCCAGAATTAACCCCAAATCTCATTTAAATCAGCTGCCTAAATACTCTTGTGAGCTTTCTTGTAATAAGTTTTTCCTAAAGGTTTTGTTCCTTGAATTAATTCTGACTGTTTCTTTAATATAATAATTTACCAAATAGTTGGAATAAGTCAGCTAATTTCTTTTATAGGAAAAGAAATACCAGTAGATATTAATAAAATGACCAGTGCCTTAAGATCCCAAAGGTTGAATCTTAAGTAGATTTTATATATTTATATATATGAAATCAACTTTAAATGAATACAAAATTCCTTTAAATAGGAATATTGCCAATTTACATCATGGCAGAGCCAAAAGATTGATATTTTCTCAACTTTATTATACTGTTTAAGAGGAACTCGAGGGGCTTTTATCAGACCTTTATTATTTTGCATGGTAACCAAGTAATCTAACTAGAAATATCAATTTCCTTTGTACTGAAAAGACAGAGAGAAAGAGGAAGAGAGACAGAGGAAGAGAATAAGAAGGAGAAGACTCTTGAGAATGGAAGAGAAAGAGGATGAGAGAGGGAGAGGGAAAGAGAAAGGCAGAAAGAATAAAGCAGATAATTCCAGACCATGACTATTTTATTTCATGTACCAATCACTGGTTTGTGCTTTCCGGGTGTTTCTGTCACCAGCAGCTGTAAAGGAAATATGCATAACTACTTATTAGTAGCCAGATTATGAAATAAATTAAAATAAATCCCATCTTTAGTGACTTACTGTTGAACTCATCATTCATCAAATTGTCTCAGCCACGACTAGTTGTGAAAATTTTACCATCTCCATAAAACATCTCAACAGATAATGCGTTATTTTGAAGAAACACCACTTTTACTGAAATAGATTTAATAGATTTTTTAAAATAAAACTTCCCTCAAGATCAATTTGATCTTCAAATATTTTCAAAAAAAAAATGGTCTCTGTAGGCTAGTGAACTGTATTTAGTGCTCTTGTTCACGGCAATATTTTGAAATCTGAATGAGAAAGTTTGGGAGTTTTTTCCCATTATTTTGCTAAATCTCTTTTTGAGAAGACTTGAAAAATGCAGAGAAACATTGTGAAATTATTTTCATATTTCTTTCCATCTTTAGGCTGGAAATGTTATTCAGACCAAATTCTTAATATTATTTTCTTTTCTCAGTTCCTCCAGAAAATCAGTTCAACATTTTTCCTTTTATTTCTCATGTTTGGTTCTTTTTTTACTTTTTTGACTTTTATGACTTTTTGACTTTTTATACTTAAGATATTGGCAGTATAATATAAACAAAAACAATGCACAAATAAGGTAAACTTCGAAGATTTTATATTGTTCTCATGACTTTCATGTAGCATAGCAGACACATAGACCTTGTTTTGGCCCGGGGAAAAAGAATTACTTTGTTTTGAAGAACACAAAAGCAATACTATTTTCCATATCACCAAAGCTTATGCATAAAAGGTTAAAATATCGTATGCAGTGTATTTCAGGAAGTTGCTAGGAAAGCTAGCACCACAGTAAAATAATTTATTCAGTTGAATTTTAATATTTGTGATGATTTTCTTATGCCATTCTTATGCAGCCACATTCAAAGGTTTTTTATTTATCATTAGAAAAATGATGCCTGCTTGAACTTAATTAATTAGCTACAGTTATTTATAAAATGCACAATGTTCTTCTTTCTTTGTCTATACGTGCCTGGTCTGTTTCTTTGTCTATATGAGCAGAACTAAAACATAGTTTAGAAATTTTTGATATTGCTTTAGTCAGGCAGAGGGACTATATGACCCCCTCTGGAGTGATTTACGAAAATCTGTGAATCCTATTCTTGACTCTTTTTAGGATTAGTGACGTAGAAGATGTAACTTAACACAAACCAGGTCTTCTCCCTTTCTCCAGCATTCCCCATTTTGCTGGTGGTCTGTTAATGACACGTCAGTTTTATGAGGCTGTCTGAATGAAATGCACATCTCAGAAATGGAAAGCATTTCTGGCATAGTAGTGAAGAGAATAGAAAAAATATAGTAAGGGGTTAAATTTGCAAAGGGAAAAACAGTCTTTGTGTCATGCCAGCAGCTGTGAACAAAATTAATTTGCCTCTCAAATATAGCCCCTAGGGAAGATCCCAGGAGTGTTATGTGAAATAGAAGGTTGTAAATGTCCCAGAGACCTTATGCAATTTTAGGGCTTGTTCGAAATCAGAAGTGAAAACTAAATAGTGCTAAAAAGAGAATGAAACAATAAAATAAAAATGTTTGAACTGCCATTGTATATTGTGTTTAGGAGGCAAAAGTCAGACATAACTGAGTATTCCTCCTCCTGCTTCAATTTTGATCTCAACTCTCCTCTGAGTTTTCCTCCATTCTACATTCTCCTGGTTAACTCAGTCTGGTTTTTTGCCGTTTCTTACCTTTTCTACTTCAGATGCTACCTCCTCGTTTCTCTTTCTTCACTCTGCTTAACTCACCAAAGCAGTTGTGCCTGCTTGATCTGATTGACTTTAACAGGCTTTCTCAGAAGCTGTAAGTAAAGTCTGTGGTCTCTGTCCCCTTGTTCCTCTTTCAGCCATGCACTTTCTTATTAACTTTTAAACACTAAAAATCTCCAGGGCAGTGAACCCCCCTAACTCTTTCTGACACATATGGGAGCAGAAGACAGCTGACATTTCATAGGAGCTGCTCAGCATTTCACCATATTGATACATAAACGCCTGGTGGGTCAGATCCAAAGTCTCCCGAAGTCAATGGAAAAATCTCTCATTGACTCAAACAGGCTTTGGATCAAATCCTATTTGTTTATCTGCCCTTCTGTGTTAACCTTTTATGTTTCTCATCTTTCCCTATCAATACCCCTTGCTGGAGGCAATCTTGGCAGGACTAAAAACATGGTGAAAATTAATAAGGTAACCACATTATTCAACACATCAAAAAAAAAAGAAAAAAAAGAAGGAAGAAAGAAAAAGAAAAAGTTTGCTTGAGTATACTTCAAATGAGCAAAAGTTTGAGAGCAGAGCAGCATTTAGATTATTAGATTTGGTGCACTGGATTTTTTGGTTCTTCGGCTTCTTACTGAGAAATTAATTCGTGAAATTTCATGTAACTGCAGAGATTCAAAATAATCCAAAAGAGAATGGGAAAAGGTTCAGGGGGAAGGAAGAAGCAGGGAAGGGGGGAAAAAACCCAAGCAACACTCCTCCTTGTTTGATTACATTATTTAAATTTTAGATTCTTTCTTTCCTTTTATAAAACACATAACTCAGTGTGCAGATTCTCTGCAGTTTATAAAGAAAACATGAGATATGCTGATGCATAAAATATTGGGCCCAGCATCACAGTATGTGCAAAATTCCATACAAAATTCAGATGTGCAGTGAAATAGGAATTCTTTATTTCTTGTCTAGATTAAAATGGGTGCATAATTTATCTGGTGCAAAACATATGCAATGCTCTTTCTTAATAATTTATATAAAAAAAGATGTTTTGGCATTTGGTGTCAAGGACAACTCTCGCAAAAGGCTGACAGGAAAATGCATGCTAAAGCCAGCATTTCCTTTAAGTAAGAGACATCTTTTTTATTATCACCTTTCCTCATTTTAATTTAACAGACACAACATAAACATTATCAACATTATAAAAATTAAATGGCTAAATTAACTTATGTAATAATTCATAAATTTCAAGATAGTTCCTTGGTATGGCGTGGAAATGCATAAGCCTTAATATTTGAGCTGTGTTATATATGGATCAGTAATGGGAACAGAATCTAGAAATCTGAGAATATTTCTCATGATTTAAGTATTTATTTAAATACATAAATAAAACAAATAGACAATGGGGAGAAGAGCAATCCACCCAAAGGTCACACATGGGCTTAGATAACACAGTGCTAAGCAAACATTTCACAACATTGTAAAGGATGATAAGATTACTCTTTTATTCAACTTGAGCATAGGGAAGACTAACTGAGAGGGTTGAGGTCTCTCAGGGACCTCATGTCTAAGCCCTAAAATTCTTTATCTATTGAAACGTCCTGCACACACTTCATGATCCTATCAGTCACTGCAGAGTCCATAAATAGTGGGTGGAGGGTGGAGGGGACACTTCAGAATGGGATCTGATGTTTACGAGATCTGCAGGCAGATAAAGAAAACCAAATTATTTTTCTATGAGAGGACCAGGGGAGCATAGGTAGAGCTGAGGTGCTTTCAGAAATCAAACTGTTTGCAATTACAACAGAAATAGCAGTCAGGATTGGACACAGGCACAATCTGATGGAAGGACAAAGCAGGTGTACAGCATCATCCTTGCAATGTATCAGAGAATCTAAGCCTCTACAAGTTCCTGCTGATAGGGACCTATAGAGTTCATGACCCTCTGTGGAAAATATATCCTTATTAATTAGTAAATTTTGTGGTGGGTTGACCTTGGCTGGCCACCAGGTGCCCACCAAACCCACCAAGCCTCTTTATCACTTCTACTTCCCAGCTGGACAAGGGAGAGAAAATAAGATGGAGAGCAACTTGAGTTTGAGATAAGGCAGCCTACTGAGGCAAAAGCAAAAGATTGTGCATGAAAAACCAAAGAGAAAAAATTAGGTTTGTTCTCTACTTTCCATCAGTAATCAATGCCTGGCCACTCCCCAGGAAGCAGAGCTCCAGAACTTCACTTCATAAAGACGTACTTCACAAAATTTCTTTTTTGGGTAGGAAAACTGAAACCACCGCACAGAGAAAACACGCTAGAGACACCAAAACCCAACATGCTTTATCCCTGTGTGCAAGTATGTATACATGCACAGAAGACTTTAGTTTTAGCAATATTAGCATTTTAGCAATATGAACAGATTGTGACTGGGCACCATGCAACTGTGGCTGATATGTCCTCTAAATGTCTTCTTGTTTTGGTGAAATCCTACAAAGAGCAAGGCCCAGTCCTGAGTAACAGAACTTCTGATTAGATGGTGACAAAATCAAGGACTTCACTGGCTTTGCAGGTGCTTTCCAGATCTTGGTAGAGTTTGTGGAAGGTAAAGTTTTTCAGGTTACAAAACCTTTTTCTGCGGATTCATAGCACTTGGTGGGAGGGGGTGGTCAGGACACAGAAAAGTGTGACTAAAATCTCATTTCTTATTTTCTACCTGACACAACACATTTCAGAGGGAGTAGAATTTCACTGCCTATGTTTAAACTGTTTGTAATTTATATATAGACCTCAAACTTCTATCTACTCAGCTGTTTACCTAATAAACAAAAATATATTTCCTTGCTGGAGGTTTCAGAGTTTCCACTCTTGCACGTGATCTTTGTGCATATCCTTTTTTAAATCTGTACAACTTGAGCACATGACATACAGATGTATATGTGACAGGATTGAAGGGAATAAATGTAATTTCTGCTTTGGGATATATTTCTCTCTTTACATTTTTATGCTTTATGAGATTGTTATAAGTCAATACTGTCCATCAAAAATGTCATCAACAAAAAAATGGAACATACATGAAAAAGGAAGGAAGGGAGGAAGGGAGGAAGGGAGGAAGGAAGGAAGGAAGGAAGGAAGGAAGGAGAATAAATATTGAATAAATATTGAAACTGTGCGATTGAAATTTATTGCTAGGTAATATAGACGCAGAAATTTGATTGCAAAGAATAAAGCCTTACACCTGGATTTCTTAAATACAGGTGACCATTTATCACCACTTGCCTAACAACATTACTTATGGACCACACTTAGAGAGTTTTCACAAAAGTTTTTTCAAACTTCATGACAGTACATTTCCAGATCAATAAGTTTCATAAGTGACAGGAGATCTTATCCTTCCGATAAAAATAATATCACATGAGAATTTTTTTTTTTCCAAAAAATTGTTTGTTCTCCTTTTTGATATAATGCTTAAAATTTCAGATGAAAAGTTATCTCTCTCTATGGCCTGGAAGATTTGCTTCACCGTCTCAAGTAATTGGTTGTTCTGGACAATATTCTGGCTTGTGGTGTCTTCTATTCACAGCAGAATAATTTCTCAACCTTGAAGTGAAGTCCATCAGCATCAGAAGCTGTTGTGCCGAAGATCAGTATTCAGTACACCACTTCTAAACCATCACCCAGTATGCCTTCTGCTCTGAATCGTCAGAACAGTTAAAACTAAAATTGCCTTCCCTCTCCCACTCTTCAAATCAGAGTAAGAGGTTTGGTGATCAGTGATTATGGGCAGTTTCCTGCCATAGAGTTATTATCAACATCCCTGCACACTGAAAATGATAGCTTGGAGCCTTGTGCATAATTTTGCTCAGCTGGTGCTTAAGATCTTGGTGCATAAATAGTGAGTTTGCTTCTATGCTAATGTATAGGAAAATAGTTATTAACAGTTCAAGCAGATATACATACTGTGTCCTGAAGCTCTGCAGGTCTTTTTGAACCTTCACAACTCTATTATTCTGTTTTTGTTTTGTTTTGGTTTTTTTCTGTTCCTCGTTTGTTTCCTTTTGAATATTTCACTGATGTGTAGTGTGATAACCTCATTTGAAGCAGTGCTGCTTTTGAGTACAGGGTGGATCTCCATATCATCTTCCCTGACCCAGGAGGGTGAGCATATTTAGGGTTTCACCAGTAGATGTGGTCGTTGGTTGATTGTAGATATATTCTAGAAACAGGCTGAAAAAGACTGCTATTGGGACTTCTGTCACAGCGTTTTTAGGGTGGCTGGAAGAACTAGCAAACAACACGAGACAGGACTTAAATGATATCTTTGCACATTAATAGTGTTGATCTATTATTACTGGCTTTCTTAACTTTGCTTGATATCCCGTTGTAATACTAGATTTCTTCTTTTTTCTCTTGCTTTAGAAAAAGCCTCTTTTTTGTTTGTTTTGTTCTTTTCAGAAGCAGAGCATTGCTTTAAGGAATAAGCATTGCCTTCACAAGACAATATAAAATACTCGTGTGTAGTCTTTTATTTTTCCTCTCAGTAACGTGTAAGTCTAATGAAATAAGAATGTAGTGAACTATTTTCCAACAGCATTTAGTGTGTAGTGGACATATAAACTATGCTTTTGTTGTTATTAAAATGTTGTTCCTCTGCTTAATGCATTCTACTGATAAATCCAAACTGCATTGAGTCCATACTGGCAGCTAAGAGATCCTCATACACACATTTTGCAAAGATTCATAGATTTTTTATCATTGAATTTTACTGGTGGAGAGTGGCAAAAAATTTACTATTGCAAAAATGGGGGGAGTTATGATATGAATTGCAACAGCATAAAAAAATCAAAGTTATATTTTTGATATATCTGGTCTCAGAGTGTAGGACTGGAGTCTAGACAAGCAATTTTTTAGTAGTTTGGGGTAATGTGTAAAGAACACTTTATTTCACAGGATTTTCAGAAGATCTACACCATATATATATGCTAAAAAGATTTAAAATTTTCACACTTCCCTAAAACATACAAACAGTTTAGTGTGGAAACAAAGTGAATCGACGACAAAAAAAAGTTATATAAAATCTTATGTATAATCTAGAGTACTAATCCTTACCTCACATGTAGTAACAATTATCCCTAGATTTCAAAGGAAACAGAGATGGCAGTGCCAGTATTCCCTCTTTAAAAACAAGGAAAATGAGGCACAGTTAAATAAAGTAATTTGCTCCAGCACAACTAACAGAGTACTGCTGGAGACAGGGAAAAAAATTATAAAAGTAAGACTACACTGATTTTTCCATTATTTAACTGAGATGTTTAGACATAAAATTGAAACAAAAGAAGAAAGATGAAATGGCAAACACCATACTGAGATATATAAACATCAATGTAGCCTGTGAGATACCTGAATTAATGCTCTGGTTTTGATGATAAGGGCTTAGCTAGAGCATGGTATCCAATTCCAAGTGCTGTACTTCAGAGATAGAAGTGGAAAGTGCACACAGGAAAGCAAACAGTGACAAGAAGTCCAGAAACTCAAAATGGAGAAAGATCAAAATAATTGGGGTCATTCTGTGAAAGCAGAGAACACTAACAAAGAAATTGATAACATCCTCAGGTTGGATTCAAAGCAGATTTTTCCAGAATTTCCACAGGTTGATGCAACACAGAATAGTTTAGTTGGAAAAGTTCTGGAGCAGCCAGAGTCAGAGGACCTCAACAACATATTTTTTAGGCATGACATTGGTAGACAGGGAGCCAAGACAGAGTAGCTGACTTGCTTACATTCCTGAGCCTTGATTCTGTACACATTTTAACTCTTTCTGCAAAATTTTCTGTCGTACTGAAGCTTCTGCATAATATCTCTTTCTTTTTTTTTTTTTTTTCTTTCTGAAAGTCATAAGTTAAGGCCATACCAAGTGGCTTGAGACTCTGAAAAGCTAGCACCTTCCTTTTGGTTTGTTTGTTTGTAGATTTTTTTGCATAACAGTGCTATATTTGACTTAGTAAGGTTTCATATGCTGCTATTTTACAGGGTGTCCCTGAAACTCAGTGTCTGAGTCAAATTAATGAAGATTTTGTCCTACAGATTTCGCCTACAGATGTTGTCTTTCATGAGGATATTTCATAGACAGAAAGGATGGTATTTTTGATTTTTGACAGACATTGTTGTCTGTTTGCTTTTTCATCCATCATTGGCTATTTTTAGAATGACATGCAAACAGTTAAAAAACTCATTTGTTTTTTCCTAGCCAATGTCTCCAGCATTTAGTTCTAAAAACTTGTCAAGATTTTTCACATACTCCTAATAGTTTTGTTTTTCCATGTAGTCGTCTATTTTTCCACACACAATACTTTCATGAATAAAAATTATAAAACCAAGTATTTTGCTGATTTTTGGCTCTTTAAAATCACAGTAGAGACTCAGCCTGTCCCACTGTGGTTTCTTTTTCGGGAAATAAAAATCTATTCCTGGCTTGAGCCATGATCACAAAAAACTATTTCTGTTTTATTTTTATTTAAGGTTTTCATCCTCCTATTTTCTTACTTTCTCATGACTGTAAATTAATCAAAATTGAAATTTTGTAATTGCAACATAAACTACATATTCCCTTTATTTCAGATTTCTTTTCAAAATCAATTGCTTACTTACTTAACTAGATTAGCCTTAAAATGTCAGAAAAGGCTATTAAAAGGAAAAAAGATAAAGAAAGAAAAAGTCAGTTCTATCAAACACACATATAAATAAACACATAAATCATTAAATTTACATTTTCTTGGCATTTTTTCAGTCTTCAACTTTTTAATTTAGCCCAAATTCAGGAAAAATAAACTGTGTTTTTAAATGCCTGTATGTTGTTTTGGATATATCAATTCAGAACTGAAAAGAAAAACATATGAGGAAAGATCTCTTAGAAGCCATTTTCAGTTTAAATTTTTTTCACTGCAGTAGATAAATAAATATACAGATAAACAATATAAACAAATGACCTTCAAATTTACCTTACAGAATCTACAGTCTCATAGGTATTTTTAAATTTATTGCATAAATATTTGTTCTCTTGGTGAACAAAAGGTTTCTTGCTCTGCCTCTCTCATCCATAAAGATTTTCCGTCTTAAAACCACATTATTACATAAGTTTATGTAATATTATATATTGCACAAAATGTAATTATGTAGTGTAATATTATATTATGTATGGATATATAATTATAAGGATTATGTAATATATTATTACATTCATATTGTTACATCAATAACAATCCAGTATAACCTTCTCCTGGCCCAGCTCCCAGCAATTTCCTTGGGTCCTGTCACTGGTCACAGAGAGAAGAGACCAGTGCCTGTCCCTCCTCTTCTCTCATGAGGATGCTGAATATCCCAGTGAGGTCTCTCCTCAGTCTCCCCTTCTCCAGGCTGAACAAACCACGTGCCCTCAGCCACTCCTCACACGGCTTCCCCTCCAGACCCTTCAGTATCCTCATTGCCCTCCTTTGGACACTCTCTAATGGCTTTATGTCTTTTTTATGTTGTGGTGCCCAAAACTGCTCACAGGACTCGAGGTGAGGCACAATCCCTTCCCATGACCCTCTGGCAGCGCTCTTCAGGCATGTGATTCCACCACTTCCCTGCACATGCTGTTCCAATGCTTGGCCACCCTTCCGCAGAAGAACTTTTTCCTAATATTCCTCCTGAGGCCTAACATGAACCTCCCTTGGCACAACTTGAGGCTGTTTTCTGTTGTTGCTGTCGCTTGTGACCTGGGAGAGGAGACCGACTCCCTCTCGGCTACAACCTCCTGTCAGGCATTTGCAGAGTGCAAAGGTTAGAATCTGCATAACTTATAAAGCAAAAAGACGAAAGGCCTCACCGCCAAATACTTACTTTGCTAAATGGGGAATAGTTCACATTCTACACTGTCTATGTATTTCACAATACTGAATAACTGTTACCTGCTTATGATCCCTTTGCCCAATTTCAGTTCAAGTCTCTCAGAAATTGTCTCCAAGTTCTAAGCATTGTAGTTATATCAGTGAATCATCTAATTTTTTTTTTTAAGTGTCCCATAAAAGAGAAAAGGCAAAATATTACCTAATTTCACTTTTACATGGTAACAATGGTTTGTTTTTTTTTTCCTTTGATGGTGCTCCCAAGGTTGGATTAATCTCATCTAATATTAACCACACAACACTACATATCTAATCTGTGTTTGGAGTCTAGACTGTCTTGGTTCTCTATGGAAAGCAAAACCACCTCTAAAGCATGATTTAGCTGGATTTAGACAGATATCCGAGATGATTATTGAGATGAATTTCCCCTTCCTGTAGATGGTTAAAGTTGAGTAAGATTAATATGCATCTCACTCGTGATATAAGTTTGCATAACTTCAGTTTTCCACGAGGAAATGGTCAGCCTTTCATCCACCTGAATGAAACTCCTTAAATTTAATAATCTTGATTCTCCTCTGACTCTCACAATTTTCATAGAAGTAATTTCATGGATTTGACTGATATTTACTACAGATATACACAAATTTTAAAAAGAGGGAAATAGAGTACAAAGTGGAAAGAAAATGAAGAGGGGTAAGATTTTCTGGTAATGAAAATGAGAGGTACTCAACTGAAGGCAATGGATCTGTGTTGATTTACATCCCTGTAGCAGGTTTCGCTGCCTAAGTGGAGGTAAAACAGCTCGAATTTTACCCTACTTGCAAATTTTCAGTGATGGATAGAAAAGGGAAGGTCAGGTTGCTTTTGGTGTTGGAGAAGGCTTAGGAGAACCTGACTCACCAATTCCAAATTTAAACATTCTGAGGATGTGAAGAACAATGTTTCCTGACAGAAACTTGCACTGGTGAGGCTGTGTCAGACAAAGTTTCTGATAAAGGAACCCACAAGTGATTGTACTGATAACTTATCTTTAGCTGACCTAAAGGCTGCTGAGCTGACACAGTCAGCCTAGAAACATATGATTGACAGTCAATCACTATATAATACAGATGCCTTGTCCTATTTTTTAACATCAGGCACTTCTAACACACTCTAGGACTGTGCATGGAGATTCGTCACTTGACTGGGGATGGCCCTCAAGGTTACTCCTTGAGGCTAAGCAAAGAGCTCTGACCACAGTTGTTACTATGAGTAACATCAATCTCTACTTAATAATTATTTTTCCTAGCTTTAATATTGTTGCTTCGATATTGCTTCAAAAAACAGTGCACTGGACTAGTAGTTATAACTATACATACTGCACAGTAAATAATTCTGATTAATGTCTTCTATTCTAATCACTATCATTATCATTGCTAATAAAATTAATCATTTATTTTGTTAGTATAAATATATTTGGGTTGCCATCTTTAATCCCGCGCGACAAAGTGGCACAAAGGTTGAATTACACATAAATAATTCTTTAAAAATAAATTGTTGACTATGTCTGGGGATACGATTGGATCCAGCCACAGCTAGGCACCTCTCTGAGAAGGATTTTAGAGAGCAAGGGTGTCCTTTCTGCAGCTTGTGACTCAACAGGAGGGCTTCCCTGATAAACACTGCCTGAAGCTTCCATTCTGCCTGCAAATATCACCTGACATTCATCCAGTGCCTGTACATGGATGTGCATGGAAAGGATAACAACTAGTCTCTTCTCTTAGTATATTTTTTTCAAGAAAAGCAGGTTTGTTAAAAAAGATTTCTCTGGGATTTCATCCATCAATTTTTACAAGATTCCCATGAAATAGATAAGGCCTTAAACAATATGTTCAGGGCCTTGTCGAACAAGTCTAATGTGTCTGTAATTCACACTAGGAGGAATGTTCCCGATATTAAATTATCCACAGACTGTAGTTGAACAATTCAATACTCAATCTGCTAAGAGCCGAAAGAAACAAAAAATCACATAAGGAATTATTTTCTGAAAAAATATTTTCTTTCTAATTTCTGATGAGTGGTGACAGTTCATCTTACATCATGTCACATTCACGCAGAGCAACAAACCTGTTTTACAAATGGAAAGGGTAATGTAGAGGAAAAAGTAAAAAAAAAAAAAGAAGATGAGTTCAGAGGAATTCTTCTCCTCAAACAGATCCTTACGCTATCTGTTTTGACCACGAGCAGTCAATCCAAATTTAGCAGGCAGATGGAGACAGAGCAGATGAGTAACTGGATCCTCTTTATCTGAGGAGCTGGCAGGCGCTGTGGTTCACCAGCCACGTGAGTTATGTTTTAAATAGGTTAGCATGTCTATAATTTACAAAGAGAAAATGTAGCTAGCAGAACGAACGAGCTGAGCATCTGGTTTACATCGCTAACTGGAGGTGTGTTTCTCCAGGTAGTCTAAAAAGAGGAAGCTGACAGAAAGAAAAAAAAAACCCAACAAAACTAACCATGGTTAAACAGGGATCTTCTTGAGATCATTTTTTGACAGAACATCCCTGACAACAAGGAGCTTTAAGCGTACAGCTCAGCCTGAAGTTCATTACTACTTGCATTTAAAATCCAAATTATTTTATTTGGGAACTGTAAGTCAACTTCAGGGAAAGTCCTAATTAAAATTTTAGTTACACTTAGCTCTGGAGATGTTAAAATCATCTTGATGGTGAGCACACCTTGATAATTGAAATGTTTTGCAAATAAAGGCATAAATACTCTCAGCTGAATATCTAAAATTCACAAAAAGTCTGAGCAAAGAGACTATACTTATTTCAAAAAGACTAGCCCAGAACTTTTGGGAAAATCAAGACTATATGTTAACAGAAGTTAGTGACTTATTTTATATGAAGCACTCTTTAAAATATTTTTCAGGCTATATCTCAAAAATTTATTAGAACAGTGTTCTGCAATGGGATGTAGTAATTTTCAGATGAGACATCAAACTAGACACCTGATTGCCTGTGCTGAATAAAGATCAGGGAAATTGCCCAGGTCGTTTAAAATTAGAGTGCTTTCCAGCTGCAACTCTTTGTGCTTGCCAGCCTCTTGTTCAGTGTTGGGTGGAGTTTTGTGTAAGAATACCTAACAATGAAAATTGCTATTTGCATGAAAATATTCCATTCTGCGGTACATAATGTACTGGAAAGCTATCTCTAGAATAAACAAGTTTTCAAAGTGGAAGAGCTTTAAATGGAGAAGAACCACTGGTTGTAGGTGAGTGAGGCTGAGGACTAGTTCTGCAGGTATGTCAAGGAGACAAAGATTTCAGAAAAGATTAACCATTATTGGACAGAGATGGTGCTGAATCCAGCTTTTTAAAATACTAACTGTTTGATTTAATGGTTTTGGGAAGATTTAGATTTTTTGTTAGTTTGTTTTCATTACATAAATACTCAAAAAAAGCGTCTATATAAAAATTTTATCTATTTTTCAAACTTATTCAGAAAGGTAACACAGTCAAAACGTAGGTGTTAGTGTGTGTCCTGTGTTTCACTCATGCATCTTTCTTCTCAAATCTTTCCCCATATGAATATTAACTTTTAGTGAGAGTGTTTTTATATTATTACTTTAGAATCACACATTCATGAAGTCTTATGGAGTAGTCTATTCTGGAGGGAACGACTGCAAGTCATCTGCTCCAATATCAGCCTCAGAGCCTTATTCAAAGTTAGATGAAGTAGCTTAGGGCTTGGTCCTGTCAGATGTTTAATGTTTCAAAGGATGGATAGTCCACAAATTCTCTGGGCTTTTGTTTCATTGTTTGAAAATGGTGGAAAACAAAACAAAACAGGATAGAAAAACAGAATAAAGTTTTTTTTTTTTTCTGTTGCAGCTTGATCTTCTGACCATACTGCTACAAATAGAGGCCCGCATGCAGAGAAATTTCTCTGCAAGGACACACTGCTGACCTGTTCAACTCATCCACCGGGATACCAATTCTTTCTTTTTGAAAAGCTGTTTCCCACTGAATTGGTAGCCAGACTGTACTACTACATACTTAGTGCTCTATTATTCCAGTGGGCAATGAAATATTACTGTCATAAAGTTAAAAAATAATTTCTACATCAAGTTGATCAATCCAAATTTACTACAATACAGAGTTGTTTCATTTCATAAGGTTTGTTTTCTGTTTTTATTGTGCTTATTTGTTGGATTTTTTTTTCCATTTTCTAATCTCTGTAAATAGTAGAAAAACATGGATGATGATTTATCAACAGGAAAGATGAAGACATGTCTCTGGAAAAAGGACTTGTGTTACTTTAATCATGTCAGGTTAGGTGTTCACTTTAAACTAATCACCAAGATAGTTTTTCTCATTGAAAATAGACATCTGAAAACACGTGAAATAAAGCCAATACATGGGAAGACACTGAATTGTTAGAGTATCTGCTTTGCTTAAGGAATGCATCCATTAAGAATAAAAGCAATTGACCAGAGGAGATAAATTTAAGTGTAATTAAAAAAATATATATTTAAAGGAAAAACAGATGTAAAAGAAAGTGAACAAACCAAAACAAAGGAAAAGGAAACACTTTACAAAGCCAGAAGCTTATGTGTGTTTTCCTAGTGTACTTGAACAGAACACTGAATGTGCAAACTGAAAACATTGTAGAATAACCATATCATCCACAAGATCTTCCTCTTCTTGCTGTTTTTTGTTGTTTCTGTTGTTTTTGTTGTATGGCTAAGTAATTAAACTAACGTTTCATGGCTTTTGTAGACTGAGAAAGCCAAGATGTGAAATTCTCTCCATTTGTGCATTCTGTGACCTCCACATTCTGAACAATGCCTGAAGTGAGTTTTGCGTGGTAACTGCTGCAGTTTTCCTCTCTCAATGGCCTCTTTGCAGCACCTAAATCCCAGATGAATAACCAGCTTGATCAGTTTTTTCCTACCTTCTCTTGATAAATGTTTCCCCTTTTCCACTTGGCTGGCAGAAAGATGACCATTAAACGTTCATTTGTTTAAGCTAACAGACTGTGGTCATCTGCTCCCCGGGGAAGGCAGGAATCCAAACAGGTCTAAAATGGCATCGTTTAAGAACACAATCAATTCATTATCTTTTTCATAACGTTCGCATGTGCACACATTAATCATGATGGAGTGGCACCGGGCAGAAAGTTCTTACCTCAGCAAGCTCAGTGCTGCAGCATCTCTTTATCATTTAACTGCCTCTTGCATTTAGGCTTTTATTGTCTGCTCATTCAGCTGTTGTTTTATGAGTGCTGGCGTATCCTTTGCGTGCACCAGCTGAACAATCTCCAGTGAACCTTCATGCAGGGCCCACATGGGTCTCTTTGCTCTGGGTGCAGTGTGTAGCTGAGCACAGGAACGATGTATCACTCCAATCTTTTACGAAAATAAAACAAAATAGATTATATAGCGTGTCTTTACGCATCCTTTTGGACCTCAGGTGTGAGGGGCAGGCACCAAACTCTTCTCCCTGTGATCAGTGGCAGTACCCTAGGGAAAAGCATGGAGCTGTGTCAAGGTAGGTTTAGGTCAGGAAAATGTTTTTCACCCACGGAGTAGTGGGCACTGGAACAGGATCCCCACTGAAGTGGGCATGGCACCAAGTCTGCCGGAGTTCAGGAGGCATTTGGGCAATGCTCTCAGGCACAGGGTGTGATTCTTGGGGTTGTCCTTTGTAGGGCCAGTAGATGGATTTTGATGACATGCTGATGAGGAGAGAATGGTAAATGTCATCTGCTCTTATTTCAGCAAGGCTTTTCACTCTGTCTCCCATAACATGCTCACAGGTAAACTCAGGAAATCTGGATTAGATAAATGGACAGTGAGGTGGATCCAGAACTGGCTGAATGGCAGACCCCAGAGGGTCATGATCAGCGGAGCAGAATTCAGTTGGAGGCCTGTAATCAGTGGCATTCCCCAGGGATTAATACTGGGTCCAGTCTTACTGAACTTGTTTATCAACAGCCTGCATGAAGGGATAGAATCTACCCTCAGCAAGTTTGCTGATGATTTTTTGCTTGAAAATAATACTAAAAGTATTTGATCCATAGATCTTTGTTCACTTTTTGGGTTTTAGAGGGTTTAAAAAAAAAAAAAAAAGGCTACTTAGTCTTTTTCAACTATCTGAGATTTCATTGCTGAATCACTAACTCTCTCAAGTTTCACCTGTAGCTTTGTCATTTTTAAAATATATTAGGATAGAGGTTTCTTAAGTAAAGAACACAGAGGAAAATTAATTCACTGGTGTCCCATCTATTTATTCCAAAGTTAATTACTAAAGGTAGGATTCATATCACCTAATCTTAAATATCTAAAGATGTCTGTGAGACATCTTACTTTAGGCTGGGATAAAATTCCCCCAGGGAGAAACCAATTTCTGTCCTCTGACTGTAGACATAATACAGATGGCTTCCTTGGCAGACACAACTTTTACATGAAATTTCTCTAAAGTAGGTCTTCAATAAAGAAAGATTATCTTTTCACAATAAGTAGGTATCTCAGCATGGATGCCACGCTGTGTGAAGCTTGGACATTGCTGTTCTGACCTTGATGTAGGTATTCAAAGCCAACCCTAGGAAGGGAGTTTAACATTGACCTCACTTGGTCAAAGCAATGTGAGAAACATCTATATCTTGTTCCAATACGTTTTGAAACATCTCTTTCAAAATGCTACAAAACTCCTGGGAGGCAATAAAGATTTATTCTCACTTTTTATTTTTTCTGTAGAAGCTGCTTAAAAAAACTATATTTGTCTGTATCTCCTTGGTAAAATCAAAATAAGTTAAATATATACAAGATAAATAATTGTTAGTGTCATGAGAGAGAAGAATTTTTTATTATTCTTTTATGAAAGATGTATGCGTATAGACAGTAATAATTATCTCGGAAATATAAGGTGAAGATACATTTCGATTACATGTATCAGTGGATCAGAATATCTGAAGAAAAGTTAATTAACTATTAAATCTAATATTTTGGATGTAAAGCAGTAATTAACAGCCTGTGTCTTTTGCTACCCTCCTTTCTTTACTCATTGACATTTTGTGACTCTTTTAATCACGTTTTTAAAGAAACCTGTTCTGTCAGTGCTCTTGAGGATAACACATTCTGGCAGATGGCTGGGATTAAAAAAATTATAAAAAACCAAATCACCAAAACCAACAGAAACTGTTGAAGTAGCTTTTTCTGTCTGTGTTTTCAGTGTATGTCATGGAACATCATGGAAATTGACATGAGTGATAGGAACCTGATGTGATTCAGATGATTTTCAAGGGGAAAATGGAATACACTCTCTGAAGATTTCTTCTGCTCTCAAGCAGCCCACAATGTCTTTGAAAATAGCACATATTGTCACAAAGTGACAGGAAAGATGCCAGAAGTGGAGGGGTTAAAATCTGTAAGTTCTTTAGCTGTTCATAAAAAATATACCAAAAGAAAACAAATCACATTAAAAGTTCCCCATCAGAATGGTGTCATTTCAAAAAGAAAGTTCCTAGAATAACTTTTTTTAATTTGAAGTTTTGTCTGTTGGGCTGGTTTTGGCTGGGGTAGAGTTAATTTTCATCCCAGTGGCTGTTACGGGGCTGTGTTTCGGGTTTGTGCTGCGCACAGGGGTGATAACACAGAGGTGTTTTTGTTATTGCTGGGCAGAGCTTGCACAGAGCCAAGACCTTTGCTGCTTCTCCTACTGCCAGGCTGGGGAGGGGCTGGGGAGGCTGGGAGGAGACACAGCCAAGACAGGTGACCTCAACTGACATTCCAGACCATGAAACATCACAATCAGGATATAAAGTGGGCAGAGGAAAGGAGGAAGGGGGGAAGTTTGGGGTGATGGTGTTTGTCTTCCCAAGATCCCACTGTATATAGTGAGACCCTGCTCTCCTGGAGATGACCTAACGCCTGCCCGACCATGAAAGCAGTGAATTAATTCTGTGTTTTGCTTTGCTTGTGTGCACAGCTTTTGCTTTCCCAGTTAAACTCTCTTCATCTCAACCCGTGAATTTTCTCTCTTTTACCCTTGCAGTTCTCTCCCTGATCCTACTGGTGAGGGAGGGAGTGAGTGGCTGCGAGCAGCTTGGGGTTAAACCATGAAATCTGTTTTGATAAATTTTGTTTAGAACAGATTTTTGCTTTTCAGCACTAAAGACTAGAAAAATGGATTGTGTATTTCCAACACACCTTTTGGGGGGTGTTTTTGAAACATAGTTTGGTTTATGGGTTTATGTTTTAATGAAGAACAACTTTTTGAACCTTCCTAAAACACTTTCCCAAAACTTTTACTTTCATTGTATTTCTACAGTTTTCAGATAAATTTTGGGGAAAAAAAAAGAAAAAGGCAAGCAAAATCTATTTCTATATGTATTCTAGTACAGAAAGTGTGGCAATTTTTCCATATAATAATTTTCTTTCGGGTCACAGTGTCTCTTCTAATAAAGATATAAATGTGTATATATATACACATTTGTGCATTCACTCTGTTCTAGCACATCATACTTCTGGTTAACATATCAGCTATAATTACTGAGCCAAAAAGCATGGTTTTTAACAACTTTCAAGGTGCTTTAGCAGGACAATATGGTGTTTATGCACTGATTGTATTTTTGTTCTACAGTTAGCAAAACTAGAGTCAAGCTATAACTGGCAAAGAAGAACAAAACCGTAATTACAGAAACACAATCAGAAAACTTCCTAATTTCCCACTTACAGTCTAAGATCCTGAATCCTTGTGATTCCTTCTTTAAGGTGCTTTTTGTTAGCATAATTATATAAAATATTTGCCATATATGTATACACAGTTTCATTTTAAAAAAATATTTTGATATTACTTTTTATTTGGTTTTTTTGGATACTAAATATATTTAATAATAGGCCCTTTTCAAAAATATATTTAGGATCACATGAGATAGCTACTTTTACTGTTTTGGGAGTGAAAGAGAGCATTTCAATAATTTCTCTGAAAGTTACTGTCAAACTACCCCATTGAAATAGGAGACCTAGCTGAGCAAAGTATGATGTGAAAACCAGAGACAGAGGGACAGAAGGTGACACAAATGAAGAATTTTGTGAAAGAAAAGCCACCCAGGAACAGGTTAGAAAGTGCCAGTAGGAAATTGCTTTGAAGGAAGAATTATAGCCAAGAAACTCTTCAAAACAATGTATGAACACTGACACCAGTGAGTCATGTTCAGCGTGTGTTGCCTTCCAGCTTATTTTTAACTTCTGTGTGGAAAAACTTGAGCACAGGTGCTTCCAGGATTATATCTTGTGGGAAGTTTGAGAACATCAGCTCTGTTCCTTCATACATGTGATAGTCATGGATGGTGTGTAGAAAAGACTTGTGATTAGTCAGCCACATCCCAATTAAGATGTTTTTGCCATCAGCACAGAAATGAGCTTTGACAAAACAAGCATCCCAGGCCTCTCCCTTGAATTTAACCCTCCTCAAAGGCTCATATTTTGTATTAATGGTATCCATTACACCTGTGAAACAATAATGTTGTTGCTAAGCACAAACGAGATTTTTTTTATTACGCTTTTTGCTTATCTAGAGCTGTAGCTACTTTAAGTAACTTCTAAATGTTCATCTTTTTTTTTAACTCTTACAGCTGAGAATTAATACTGCTGTCCTACAGGTAAAAAAAGAACAGTCTGTGGAAAAAACAAAATTAACAAAAAAATGATGTCAAATATCAAGAACTTCAAAGACACCATCAGTCACAGCTTTTTCTGTTGTTGTTTGTTTTCTTGTTATGGTTTCAGTGCTTTGTATTGGGTCTAATCTGTCTGCAGATAATTCTGTTGAAATAAAGGGAATCTTTTCTGGAAAGAGAAGAGAAGGAGAAGAGTGGGGGGAGAATGTGTCCGAGAGGAACAGCCCTGCAGACACCCAGGGCAGTGCAGAAGGAGGGGCAGGAGCTGCTGCTCCGGACTCTGGAGCTCAGATTCCCCTGCAGCCCCTGGAGCAGCCCATGGTGAGGCAGCTGTGCCCCTGCAGCCCAGGGAGGGCACGGGGGAGCAGAGATCCACCTGGAACCCCTGGAGGAGCCCAGGCTGGGGCAGGGGGATGCCCAAAGGAGGCTATGACTCTGTGGGAAGCCTATGCCAGAGCAGGATCCAGGCAGGGACCTGCAGACATATGGAGAGGAGCCCAGGCTGGAGCAGGTTTGCTGGCAGGACTTGTGACCCCGTGGGGGACCCACGCTGGAGCAGCCTGTTCCTGAGGGACTGACCCTGTGGAAAGGGATGTGTGTTGGATGAGTTGGTGAAAAGCTGTAGCCCAAGGAAAGGACTCTTGCTGGAGAAGTTCAAGGAGAGCTGACTCCCTCCATCACTGAGGGGAAGGAGGTAGAGCCCAGGAAAAAAGGACGGGTGGGGGGGAGAGGGTTTCTAAAATTTGTTTTACTTCTCTTTATCGTGCTCTGATTTTCTTAGCAATAAACTCAATATCCCCAAGCTGAGTGTGTTTTCCCTGTGAGGGTATTTGGTAACTGATCTCTCTCTGTCTTAGTCTCAACTCATGAGCCTTTGGTAATATTTTCTCTTTACTTCTCTTTATCGTGCTCTGATTTTCTTAGCAATAAACTCAATATCCCCAAGCTGAGTGTGTTTTCCCTGTGAGGGTATTTGGTAACTGATCTCTCTCTGTCTTAGTCTCAACTCATGAGCCTTTGGTAATATTTTCTCTCCCCTGTCTGCTTGTGGAGGGG
>VWZW01002041.1:0-16342 GCA_013397115.1 Edolisoma coerulescens | reverse complement strand
CAAACCCTGAGTAGCTTTTGCTGCACCTTACAGGTAGGTTAACAGTTAACACCTCTAGAGTAAAGTAAAAAATGCCTTTATCTTACCAGGTGTCTTGCTCTGATTTCCTTTGGACCGGGGATCGAAGGTTCTCCCCGAGAATCCCTTGGTGCCAGCTGGAGGTCCTGTGATCCCTTGGATCTGTTGAAATTCAGGAGTCCATCCCATCTGGGTCACCAAAACTGTTACCAAAAATTCAGTAAAATAAAAAACTCCTTAACACCAATGTAGCACTAAGAAGCAGGCATTCTTTATTTGTCCAGATGCACGAGGGGATAGCTCCTCCCAAAGCCGTGCATGCTAAGTACAGGAAAGTTTCTGTTTATATACTGTATTTTGCATACATATTCATTGATTGTCCTGGACTAAACATACATGTGATAATCATTTCCCCAAAATCATGAATATATTTCCCTTCTTCTGTCCTGGGGTCTTTCTGGTCGTCCCTGGTGGTCGTAGACCCCAATGTTCCAGGTGACCTGGCTGAGTTGGCAAGACACTGAGACTGGTGAACTTCCAGTTCTCCTTCTTACACAATGGACATTGTGCAGTTTCCATAGGCCAGTAGTTTTGGAGAACAAGCATTGTGTTAACTCACCAGGTGTAGGCCATTTATCATCTGGTAACACACCTATGAGGAAAAGAAAAGAATTAGTTACCTAGCCGACAGTGACAATGCTCATCCTTCCTCTTCCATCACGGTGCAGGCATCTCCTGTATCACGCCAGGAAGCATGAAAGCCTCAGCAGTCCAACTGCTGTTGGATCTACTTCAAAAGCTTTTTGGGTAAACTGATGTTCTATACTCTTCAGCTTGGAGATTTGGTCTATACCATTTCCATAATTTAGCACATTCTGACGAGACTGCCAAACACAAGATAGCGGCTCCTGGAAACAACAATTTGCAGGTGATAATGGTTTTATAATGGCCCTTTAGCTCTTTTTGGCTACGTTTCCTGCCTACACAGTGCTTGGCTTTGACCTAATGGCGCTGCTCCTAGCATACATCAGCATGAGCTGTGATAGCCAAAAATTTAAGCAGGAGTTGAATGAACAGTCATACACAGTAAAGACAAAATATTGTAGAGACTTCGAGGTTAGATTTTGAGGTGTACTCCCTGAAATACTTAAGAGTTGCAAGCACAGAATCATGCTTTAACCTTGCATTGCACTGCTTGTGAAATACACTATTCTGAGACACCTGAAATATCATGTAAAGCATAAGGCTTTCTTTGTCCTGGGAGCCAAAAATTATATCATGAGGCCTGAAAGCTTTATAAAAATGATCAAAATAAAATCTAGGCTGAAAGGCTAAGTACTGCATGCATTTAAATGCATTGCATTTCTTAGGGAGCTAAATAGATAGGGGAACATACAGCATTCATATGGCTGTGCAACTCTTTTAAATTTCAATTCCTTCTTATAAAGTATTCATATGATTTGCTTGCTTAGATAAGCTCTGCTAATCACAGAGAGACTGAATTTTGCCAAAGGAAAAAATGTTGTGTGATTTATTTTGTGCAAAATTTCAAACAAGCAAATCTTAAATTTAAATTGTTAAACATGCAGAATATTAATTTATTAGTTATTTACGCTTTGTGTAAAGTACAAAGACACAAAGAAATTTAAAGGAAGTAATGACTCTCTATTAACAAATACCAGCCAAATTTTACTTAAAGCTGATTTTATATATTTCTGAGGTTGAAGTTTGCACAACTGTAATTGTTATATTATTTGGCTTTCTAACAAATTTATGTATTGGTTGTATATTGCTGCTTACCATAATGCTCTGAAAGTTGGCCACTCAAGCTGATTTTTGTTTTTACTCTATGATTTTTTGTGATAGAACATCTCATAGTAATTCCCTATAGTTGAGAACTATATCTTTGGGAATGGAAATTTATGCTTATAATTTTAAATACACAGTGGTGTATTCTAGATTTTTTAGAGAGTATATTTTATTTTAGTTATTAACTCATTGCTATTTTTTTCTGCTTCTATTTTGTCTTCAAAATAAAAGTTTTAATTCAGTGTTGCTTCAGTTGTTACTGTGTTACTGCTGTCTCAATATTGAACTGATCCTTGTAGCAAGCACCTTGCAAGCACCATAACCACTTGACAGTGTTCTGCCCTGCACTGAACAAGCTGTCCACTTTGTGCAGAAAAGTCATGTTTGTGTCCATTGGCTGAAGCATATTCTAATTTGTCTTGCAGGCACAGGAGAGAGTGGCAAAAGCACGTTCATCAAACAGATGAGAATCATTCATGGATCAGGTTACTCTGATGAAGACAAAAGGGGCTTTACGAAATTGGTGTACCAGAATATATTTACAGCAATGCAGGCTATGATCAGAGCCATGGATACACTCAAAATCCCATACAAGTATGACCACAATAAGGTGAGATTTTTGTTTATTTCCATAGCTGAAATTTTTCCTCTTTTATCTTTAGGAAATGTACTGAAGGTCTCTAAAAATTATAAATCACAAATTATATTCTACCTAAAGTTTAGAAGAAAAGGGTTTCTTCCAGTCCTGCCTCTAGTTCTCTGCCCTTTGCACTACTCTGACAACACAGGTGCTGTTCTTATCAAGATGTTTGGGGGGTTTGTCATAGCAAGAGGGTAGAAGGCAGGCTGCTGTTTGCCTGTGACTTTAATTATCTTTTTTCCTTCGCTCCCAGCTCATGTTCTGGCCAAAGCAGTTAAGTAATTTTTCTGGTTTGTACCAGTACTACTTAAGGTTTTCTATTAATATTATGTGGGGAAAAAATAAGTTATTGGAAAAATAAGTGGGAATATCTGCTTGTGTGTGAGTATATTATGAAATAAAACTTCTGATACAAGGCCTTAGAATAAGCAAATTCTTTTAAAAGTGATGACATCATTGAAACTTAGAAAGAAAATACATTTAAAGCATTTTGTAAGGTTTATCTTTGATTAACCTGACTTCTTTCAATTTTTGTTCCATTCAGAAATTTTCCATTTGAAATCAAATGTATAACTGGTATAAATAGTATTAAAAAGGAAATTTGCATGTGTATTTCAGCTCCATGTTTTTGCTGTACATAAAGCACTGAATTTCCTAACAAACTGACTTGAAAACTTAGTTCATTGTGAAGCGCACTTTTTTTTTCAGAATCGGTACTGACAGTCATTTTGCTATAGTATATGAAAGTCCTAATCATAAATCAGTAAATTATTTTCTTGTATTATATTGCAAAGTATATATTCTACAGTTATTGTTCAAATTGAGTATTGAATTTTGTAGGCTGTTTTTATATAGTTGTACTGAATTAGATGTGTCATAGCTGTATGTGTGGCCAGACCTTTCTAATTAGGGCTGTTCATTTCTCTATATAAAAATAACTCGACTTAAAGTGAGTCTGTCTTTGCACTCACCTCCTTCACAAGCATTTCCATCAGTTCTAGGTGTGGATTAAAGTACAACTTGCCAAAGTTGCCAGGTTCTAGATGCAATTCCTTTAAAAATTTGGGGATTTTTTTAATTCAAGGAAATTAAAAATGCAACCTTCTCTCCTCCTCCCCCCTTTTTTTCTCCATTGAGAAGGTAAATTCATTAGCCTTGCAACCTAAAAAACACAGGAAGGGCATTTCCTATTAATTTGAATCTCATATCAAAAAATTTGGTCTCTAGAGAATATCTCAAAGTTTGAGTAACAGCATATTTTTAGCACAGTACTTGTCTTGCACAATAGCTTAGAAAACTACAGCTCAAGCTGGTGTTTGTGTGGCTGAGCCTAAAGAAAAGAGTGAAGTGACACTTATCAAATTCAAAAAGTCCAGTTAAGTAGACAGCTGAGATCTTTGTACAGTGTAAAAAAATGACATCCAGGCTGGATTATTTTAATATCAGTGTAGGAAGAGGCATGTTGTAAGTTAAGGAAGTTAGTTCTTCCTGTGTTGTGTTGGCTTCATAGTCACTGATATAATTAAAGAGGCAGAGTCTGAAATTAATTTTCCTATATTATAATCATCTAAGATCGTTGAAATATTTATTATTAGAATAGTGAAAGTAAATTGAGAAATGTAAACATTACTGTTTACATTGTAATGTCTCAAAACTGATGGTAAGGCATTGTATCATACCTCATCACACTTTTCATCACACTTTTTTGTCTTGTCAATTTCAGAATATGAGCTCTACTGAGGTTTAAAATAATAGGTGAGGGTTATCTCTTAGGGACATGACATAGGAAATGGTTGCTTATGGATTGGATTTTTAGTTTCCATTTGAGTAAACTGTTACTGTGTTTCCATTTTTTTCTTAACCAGAAATTTTGAATTTTTTATATGTGTCTTGAATTTTGGAGAAACAGTTTATAAAATACAGAAAAGCCTTAGGTGGGGTTTTTTTTGTCCTGTTTTTTTACAGAAATGGACTTGAGCAATTCTCAAAATTGCCTGTCTACAAAGTTTTTGTGAATGTACAATAGTAACTCATGTGCAACCATTGACATTCAAATTCAATTTTAAAAAATCTTATATGTATTTTAAAATATTTTTTAAATTGTCTTTTTAGAAATCTGACCTGTGTATTTATGTTCCTGTCAATCCTTTCAAATTCTGAATTAAAACATTAACTTTAATTTTTTTATCTTCTGACATTCCCAGTGTTGTCCATAGTGGCTTAGAAGTCATTGCTCCAGGTAATGTAGTCCCCCATTTCTCCTTTTCTATCTTTCTTCATGTCTAATATTGCTGAAGGAAGGCTTTTTATTTTTCCTCTCCTGTTGTTACAGAACTTTTACTAAATAAATGTACTACTGTACTAAAGAACTACTACCACTATTAGCCATTATTGTTCCCTTTCAATGTAATTTCCAGAAGACAGTTGCCTCTTAAAGACTGTCAGGAAGATGTCACTCAGCAGTGGTTATCAGGCAGAAAGTCTTATTTGAATCCATATCCATAATTTCCCATGAGACTTCTTAAATATTTTTAACAAGATACCTAATGTAAGATAGAACAGGTTACAAGAAACTATAGGGACTGAAAACATAAAATGATGTCTTATTGTAGACCAAGAATTTTGCTATAAGTTGTTTCCATTGCTGAAGTTGTTTCTTTATTTAAGCCTATTTCCCTATAGGAAATGTTTAAAAATTTAAATAAGCAGGTATGAGAAAATGGTTTTAAAGTCCAAAATCTTACTGAAATTGTCTTCAAGGACAAGTTTACTTTATTAATAGCTCCACACCCCCACCCCCATAGAAGTAATCTACTATGACAAACACACACAAAAGTAAGATATCAGGATCAGGTATGGAGTCATTACAAAAATTTTCATCTCAGGTAGTGGAGTCTTAAAAGTTTTGGATCTCTTCAGTGAAATGTCATGTTGAACAACAAAGTAGTAATTTCACATGACATTTTTTTTCTCCCTGGTTAAAGTAGGTATAAAGTCTAAACATTAGAGTTATGTGAACAACAGAGGTTGGAGAAAAGGACCTCCCTCATATACCATACCTGATATTCAAAGAGTATGAAGGATTGAATCCCAAGCATCAGCATGCAAGCTGTGTGTGAGATGCATTGATTCTCAGATGATGCAGAATCTGCAGGATTTATGGCCTTCTTAAAAAAAAAATTATTATATTCTTGGGATGTTGAAATGAAATGCTTTTAAAGAATAGCTTATTGGTCTGGAATACACATGATAAAAAACTGAACTGTGCCATCTTTGTAAAAAGTATTCTTCAGTGTCTCAAAGCTGAAGCAGAGAGCTTACAGAATCACAGAATCACCAGGTTGGAAGAGACCTCCAAGATCACTGAGTCCAACCCATGCCCTAACGCCACCTCAACTAAACCATGGCACTGAGTGCCACATCCAAACTTTTTTTAAACACATCCAGGGATGGTGACTCCCCCACCTCCCCGGGCAGACGATTCCAGTACTTTATCACTCTTTCAGTAAAAAACTTTTTCTTAACATCCAACCTAAATTTCCCTTGGTGCGGATTGAGACTATGTCCTCTTGTCAGTTGTTGCCTGGAAAAAGAGACCAACCCCCACCTGACTACAACCACCTTTCAGGTAGTTGTAGAGTGATAAGGTCACCTCTGAGTCTTCTTTTCTCCAGGCTAAACAACCCCAGCTCCCTCAGTTGTTCCTCATAGGAACCAGCCTTGTCGCCCTCCTTTCGACTCGTTCAAGTGTCTCAACATCCTTCCTAAACTGAGGGGCCCAGAAGTGGACACAGTAAGTGCAGGACTCGGCACTTGGACTTGTTAAATCTCATATCGTTGGACTCAGCCCATCTATCCAGCCTGTCCAGATCCCTCTGCAGAGCCCTCCTACACTCCAGCATATCAACACATGCTCCCAGCTTGGTGTCACCTGCAAATTTACTAACAGTAGACTCAATACCCTCATCCATGTCATCAATGAAAATATTCAACTGGACTGGCCCCAGCACAGATCCCTGAGGGACACCACTAGTGACTGGCGGCCAACTGGATGCAGCACCGTTCACCACCACTCTCTGGGCCCAGACATCCAGCCAGTTCTTAACCAGGTGAAGAGTGCACCTGTCCAAGCCGTGGGCTGCCTGCTTTTCCGGGAGTATGCTATGGAAGACGGTGTAAAAGGCTTTTCTGAAGTCCAGGTAGGCTACATGCACAGCCTTCCCTCACCCACCAGGTGGGCCACCCAGTCATAAAAGGAGATCAGGTTGGTCGAACACGACCTACCCCTCCTAAACCCATGCTGGCTGGGTCTGATCCCCCGGCCATCCTGTAGGTGCTGTGTGATGGCACTCAAAATAAACTGTTCCATTACCTTACTGGGTACCGAGGTCAAACTGACGGGCCTACAATTTCCAGGATCGTCCTTCCATCCCTTCTTGTGGATGGGCATCACATTGGCTAGCTTCCAGTCATCTGGGACCTCCCTGCTGAGCCAGGACTGATGGTAAATGACAGAGAGCGGCTTCGCAAGCTCATCTGCCAGCTCCCTCATCACCCTGGGATGGATCCCATCTGGTCCCATGGATTTGTGAACATCTAAGTGGCTCAGCAGTTCTCTGACTGCTTCCTCCTGGATAACAGAAGGACCATCCTGCTCCCTGATGCCATGTACCAGCCCAGGAGGACAGTTGTCCTGAGGAGAAACTGTCTTTCCGATAAAGACCAAGGCAAAGAAGGTGTTAAATACCTCCACCTTCTCCCTGTCTGCAGTCACTAAATTCCCTCCCGCATCCAGTAGAGAACCGAGTTTGTTCTTACCCTTTCTTTTGCCATTAATATATTTGTAAAAACATTTTTTATTATCCTTCACAAAAGTTGCCAGATTAAGTTCTAACTGAGCTTTGGCCTCTCTAATTTTTTCCTACATGCCCTAACAACCCCCTTAAATATTTCGTGAGATACCTGATCCTCCTTCCAAAGGTCATACACCCTCTTTTTATTCCTTAGTTCCTTCATAAGCTCCTTGCCCATCCATGCTGGACATTTGCCTAGTCGACTCATCTTTTGGCACACAGGGACAGTCTGTTCCTGTGCCCTCAAGATCTCTGTTTTGAAGCACACCCACCCTTCCTGAACTCCTTTGTTTTTATGGGCTGCTTGCCAAGGAACTCTCCAAATAAGTCTCCTGAACAGGCCAAAGTCTGCCCTCCGGAAGTCTAGTGTGAAAGTTTCATTGATGCCCCTTGTTATTTCACCAAATATTGAAAACTCTATAATTTCATGATCACTATGCCCTTAAAAGCAGGTTACAGGAAAAAGGGATTTATACTAGTCATGTTAGTACTCCTAGTACTCTCAGATGTCTTCCTCCAGACACACAAAACTAAAGAAAAATTACCCAGTAAAAAAAAGTTTTGCAGTCAGTTAAATGCTTCTAATACTGTGAAGCTACTGATGCAATTTTTTTCCACAAGAAATAGACTACCTAAGAGCAAGCCAATATGGAAAAGATTGTAGTAAGATTTCAAGTATTGCAATCAATTGACATCTATTCAGATAAAGAAATTAAAGATTACTTTTTTGTGTTCATGCGTCTTGTTTGACATGAGGTAAAAACTGGCTCCCCAATAGCTTTACATTTCCTGCCATGAGGATTTGCATCAAAGAGCTTTAGGGGCTTCAGTAAAGCCATGAACATTTTTTTCTTCCGTGCTTCATAAAGAATGAACTTCCATAATCCAAAACAGAGCTCAGTCTCCCCCTAACTGCTTTTCTTTTTAACTGTCTTCCTCTGTCAGTCATTTATTTCTCTCTTGCCTAGCTGGCCTCTCTCCAGTTTTATTTTACATTTGACCCTATAAAGTGTTTATCTGTTTACCTGTGACCATATTGTCCTACTCTCTACTGTTTTCATTTTTTTATTACATTTAAAGCAAAATTTTTTTTACAAGTCATTTCTTACTTCCCTTTTTTGTTTACCTTTTGGTTACAGCTGAAATTTCTTGCATTTGCCTGTATTGCTCCAATGATTTTGTAAATTATTTGTTTCCATCTCTTATATTCTTCTTTACTATTCCATATTTTATCCCAACAGAAGTGACTTTTAGATTATATTTTTTCCAAGTGTAGGAAAAATGATTGTCTATCAGAGGTAAGATAGGTTAGCAGTCACTCAAAGAACTGAGAACATCTTTTGTTTGCATTTTAAAACAGCTGCAAGCCCACAAAATTAAATTAATTAATCACATTGAAGTTCGTGCATGTGCTAACATTTAATTTTGAAATGAATAAGACCTGGATTATTTAATATATATGCCAGATATAGAATACTGTTGGCATAAATTTGAAAACTCAGTGTTAGCTCCTCATATTTCAGTGCATTAAAATTTCTTCATTCCTCCTTTTATATTTTATTTTAAGAGAAGCACTTTATCTTTTTTGTAACTTAATATTTTAAGTGATTAACTACCCTTTGCTAATGGGAAATGAGAAGTCAAATACAAAAACATGTGTGGGGGGTGATGTCCATGTTTTATCTTTCCAATTCCACCATTTTACTCCTAGTAGAGAATGGGTGGTTAAAATGCTTGCTTACAGATTCTTGTAGATTTTGTGATGGCTCCTGCAGATGTTAAAGGACGATAATTATACAAGATGTTTCTAGCTTTTTTTTTTTTGTCATTGTTGTTTCTTTTTTATAAGTATTCTTTCTCTTTTACTTTAGATATGTTTGTCACAGTTATTTTTCTTATTGAGTGTCTGAAAAGAAACATTCATGTGACCATGCATTCTGACAAAAAAAAAGTGAAATACTCTCAGGGTAACTTTTCTATGTAATAGAGGTCCGGAGTTTATTTTAAGGTAATGAGTAAGATGTCAGAGTCTTGAAATGATTCTGATTTTTTCCTTTATTAGCAGTAGTTTAATAGCTATGTAGGTATTTATATTATATTTTTTTTTCTTAGAGGAAAATATTTGTTAACTTCCTAATTAGTTCATTCATTTGTAAAAATTATGTGTTTGCATAACCCAGCATTCAATTCTGAAACAATTTCACATTGAAATATTTTCTTAAAATTCTCTGAAACTTTGGAAAATGTTTTCTACCCCCAGTAAACATTTTTTGGGAAACTGACTGATACAGTTCTGTTCCATTTATGTTATGTGAAATTACTAAAAGCTTTTCAGTCTCATGTCTTCATTGTTCATTTCTACAAACTCACAAGATTTGCTTGAAATAAGATTTACTGCCACGAATTAAGAAACTGTCAGCTAAAATGGGCTATTGTCTGAAGATTTTGTTGATCTCTCTTTTTTACTTTGTACTTCCTATGTGGTAAAAGTTGTAATGTCTGAAATGCAAGAAAGCTTCCTCTTATTATACAGTTCAGGTTTGGTTTAGAAAATTGGCCAAATGTTAAGCAAATTAGTTGTGGGTTTTTTTAAAATATTATAAATTAACCAGCTTTTTTTTAATCAAGTGTTTGGTTTTTTATTATTGATGGCAGTACTAGTAGTTTTGTATTTATAGTGGGATGCATTGCCTGATAGAGGTATTCCCATAATTACTTTGATTGTTGCATTTTTTCTTGCATTTTTTTCTCCCTGGTTAAAGTAGGTATAAAATCTAAACATTAGAGTTTATTACATATTCACACTATGCAATTCTGATCACATGCCTACCTGATTTCAGATTATGGACCTATGTACCTCCATTCTTACAAGAAAGTGAATACAAAATCTAACTTTAGGTGACTACCTAAAGGTGAGGCATGAGACAAAGGACCAGTGTTTTATTTCTGGAACAGGAGGTGGGCAAAGAAAAATTTCAAGTATGACATTATTGGTGGTAATTTTGTTTTTACAATATGCTTTTCCAGAATCAAAGAACAAAGCCTCTGTTGCATGCCTCAATTTTGGAAAAAAAGTATATACATTTTGACTGTTTTCTGTAGATTATTTATTATTATGGTGGACCTAAGATATTGGATAAGAAGAAAATGATTTGTTATGAGCAAGTGGCTTCTGTGAACAGTCTTCAGTTTAACAAAACAGAGCTTAGTATTGGGTTGGAAGGATAACTGAGACAGAGTTGCTTTGAATCCCTTCTTTCACTTCTCTAATTCTCATGTGCATTAGAGTTCATGAAATGTATGCCTTGGCTGGGGTAAGTAATACTGTGAAAAAACTGTTATGATTAAGGTATTTTCATGATAATTAAGTTTGTTTCAGGTTGATGACTTTGCATTTTTCTTCATGTGACCAATAGGGCAGAGTTTAAATTTGGCTTCTTTTTTAGTTAACCTTGTTAGCTAATTTGTATACAGTGTAGCTATAGATTGCATGTACATGTTTTGCAAATTTGGAGTTTTTCTTGAATATTTTCAAAATGTAACTTATGTGACAAGTAGTTTGTTTGAAGATGTTCCTCTATTTTTAGATTTCATTTTCTTTAATAAGCTATGACCCTTGTTTTGAGAACATATGCTCTCAGTATGTATAGTTGCTGTACAAGCAGATAAATGAGCACTTGGGGTGTGCATATGTTCTTTGCATCTTGCCTTCAGTCCTTATCCAGCTATTTTTTTTTGGACCAGAGAACCAAGTGCTGTCACTTGTACAGATTATACAAAAAAGTAACTGTCACTGGAGCATAAAAAACGTCTTGGGCACACCTGTTTCCTTTCTGGACTCTGGTACAACCATATACTGGGTGGAGGCAGAATGGAAACATGCCCTGGAGTAAAGAGGTATCAACACTGCAGTTGTGTAACCCTGGTGAATCCCATAGCAGTCTTTGGGGTGCCAATTGCACCACTTCATGACTATTTTTATGTTTTTATTTCTGTTTATTCAGAAAAAGAAAAACACAGAGATCAAAATTATTTACATTGGATTTTGTTTGGTCATATTTTTCTTACCTAGTCTATATCTATTTGTAATCTACAGAGGGTTTGCTGTGTATGTTGTAGAAAAGAAGCACCACCTTGACTTTGGAAAGTCTGACAGCAAATGTTTTTTTCCAACTGTACCATTTATAGGGCCACACTATGTCATTTTACATTTGTTAAGAGGTTTAGAACAAAATGGAAATCAAATTTTTGTGCCAATGCCAGCTAGCTTCAAGAGAGACCCGTTGATGGCCAAGGCTGAGCCCATCAGTGATCGTGGTACCACCTCTGGGATAAGATATTTAAGCAGGGAAAAAAACCTGTGCAAGAGCAACTGCATCCAGAGAGAGGAGTGAGAATATGTGAGAAGAACAACTTTGCAGACCCCAAGGTCAGTGGAGAAGGAGGGGCAGGAGGCGCTTCAGGTGCCAGAGCCGAGATTCCCCTGCAGCCCATGGTGCAAGACCATGGTGAGGCAGCTGTGCCCCTGCAGCCCAGGGAGGTCAATGGGGGAGCAGAGATCCTCCTGCAGCCTGTGGAGGAGACCCACACTGGAGCAGGTGGATGCTTGAAGGAGTCTGTAACCCTGTGGGAAGCCTGCACTGGAGCAGGGTCCTTGCAGGACCTGTGGAGAGAGGAGCCCATGCTGGAGCATATTTGCTGGCAGGACTTGTAACCCTTGTGGAAGACTCATGCTGGAGCAGTCTGTTTCTGAAGGACTGCACCCTGTGGAAGGGACCCACGCTGAAGCAGGTGGATGCCTGAAGGAGGCTGTGACCCCGTGGGAAGCCTGTGCTGGAGCAGGGTCCTGGCAGCACCTATGGACCTGTGGAGACGAGCCCATGCTGGGGCAGGTTTGTTGGCAGGACTTGTGAAACTGTAGGGTAGCCACGTTGGGAGCAGCCTGTTCCTGAAGAACTGCACCCTATGGAAGGGACCCATGCTGGAGCAGGGGAAGAGTGTGAGTAGTCCTCTCCCTGAGGAAGAAGGAGCAGCAGAAACAACCTGTGACAAACTGACCAGAACCTCCATTTCCTGTCCCCCTACACTGCTGGGGGAGGAGATAGAGAAAATTGTTCGTAATGTTAAGCTCAGGAAGGAGAGAGAGGTGGGGGGGGAGGTTTTTTTAAGATTTGGTTTTATTTCTCATTATCCTGCTCTGATTTGATTGGTAATAAACTAATTTCCCTAAGTTGACTCTGTTTTGCCCATGGCGGTATTTGGTGAGTGATCTCTGCCTGCCCTTATCTCAACCCATGAGCTTTTCTTTATATTTTCTCTCCTTTGTTCAGTTGAGGAGGGGAGTGACAGAGGGGCTTTGGGCACCTGGCATCCAGCCAAGGTCAACCCACCACAAGTCTTTACTGCTGGTTCTGCTCAACTAGGTGCTTGACATTGGAGAAATATAGTAGCACCAATAATTCAAAGCTCCTTCAAGGATCATTTAAAACACAAATCTGCTGAGTACAAAACATGAATAGTTTTTACACCTTCAGGGTGCATTTGGACTACACTAGAACTTATAGTTGTGCAGAAACAGGCTTCCTGTCTCATCTAAGTATTTTAACAGGTGTTCTCACATAACAGAACTTTTCTGCAGTGTATTTCAGTATTTCTTTTGAACTGGGTGTAGATGCAAAGGTAGTATGTTATCAATCTTCTTTTTAAAAAACTGAAAAGATGTGAATGGTTTGGAAGGGTTTTCCTTACTGTTATGATTTTTATTAAGAGTTAGAATCATGATGATATTCCATTAAAAAAAAACCAACACAGTCTATTTCTATGTCTAAGCCATAATGTCATATGTTGATATATCGTTTGGTAATAAAGGTAAAAAGGCCAGAATAATTTCATTGTAGTGGTCTCTGAAAGCTAAACTTAAAGGCACATATCACAGTCAAATAGGAAGAATCTTGTATAATTTTAAGCTCTTGAAGGGTGGGGTTTTTTACTTAACTCACAACATGTAATCTGATAAAATTGTGTGTTTTCTGGCATGAAATATTTGTAATTTTAAGAAACATTTTATATACATTTTTAATGTTTTCTTTGATGTTCCTATGCATTTTTTTAAAGCTGGCTTCATTCAAACTCTGGATTGAAAAGGGACTTTTGAAAGCTGAAATCTTTTGCGGTAAGGCTTTTAATTACTTTTTCCCTGTGAAACCAGTATTTTCTGGGTTTCATTTGATTCTTTTTTTCCGCCTTTCCTTTCCTCTACTTTCTCTGTCAGCTTGAAACTTTAATTCTCCCTTGGCCTTTTAAAATTTAAAACATTTAAGGATTGAAAATAAAGCTGCTCAAAAAAGTGCAAAATATACTGGATATTTGTGGTGGGTTGACCCTGACTAGATGTCAGGTGTCCACCAAAGCTGCTCTATCACTCCCTTTTCTCAGCTGGACAGGAGAGAGAAAATATAATGAAACGCTCATGCCATGGGTAACCCAAAATGTTATTGTATTCCATATCCATCTGTGCCCAAAAATTGTTACTGTCTCTTTAAGGACCAGCAGTGCAGCCAGAAACAGAATCACTAGGTCGGGGGATGGTAGGGCAGGTGCTTTTAAAATCTGCTCTCTCCTAGGCAGCTCACTCTCTTTTTTTTGACACGTGATTTTTGCCTCACTGGCTTCTTGGGTTTTGCCTTAGGCAGAGCTCCCTCTCTCTGGCTGCTTGGTTTGGCTCTTGGTTTCTTGCTATAGAGCCGAGGCAGCACGGGCAGAGGCTTTTCCTTTTTGGGTTCTCTTTTCGGTTTTTTTTCTCATCTCGGAGACACTGCCTTGGGGCGAATTCCACAGGTGCCCAACTGTTGCCACAGCGCTGAGCAGGGCGGCCCCCGCTCCAGCAAGCCAGTCCAGCTTGCCATCAGTGCCCAGCAAAGGGGAGAAGACCATGAGCTGCTCCAGCCCAGCTGCCTTGCCTTGCCTTGCCTGCTCCTATCGTATCCTGCTGCGAGGGAGGTGACGTCCCTCTGTGAGTTTCTAGCCCTTGATCCAGAGAATACCAGTTGGAGCTCCAGCTGCCGGAGAGATAGGCAGAGTGGAGGGGGGCATGGGGGAAAGACTGATACCATCTTTCCCTTTGTCCTTCAAACCACATGCTCGGCTGCGGAGCGCTATCTTGGGGGGATGTGCCCAGCATTTTGGGTCTCTCTTTGTTCCTGGGGGGAATCAGTGAGATTTAGCAATTTTTTATCTAGCAGTTATTTACTGGTTTGGTTGTTTTGAGGAGTTTTTGCCTGTTGCTGTTCCACTTGTTAGTAAACTCTTATTGTATCACTTATATCTACTCCTATTTGTTCCTCATTGGTGGAAAGGGATTTGTTTGAACCTGTAAAAGGAGGCAACTCATTCCAGAGTGTTCTCCTTTAATTTGTCTCAAACCAAGACAAATTTGGCACCCAACTTAAGGGGCATGAGAGAGAAAGTGGAAAAATTACAATTTTGTCTGGAACATTTTATATTGGATACAGAACTCACTGGTCAACATGCTGCCCGGTTTAATCATGGGGCTCTGGCACCTAGGCTTATATACTTCTCCGTATATATGGTACAATTTGCCTGGGATATGGTTCTTTTTCAGATCGGGGACACAAACCAAGATTGCTTTGTTGATACACTGCGATATCAGCTTATGTAAAGATAACATCAGAGGCAGTGAGATGTGTATTCAGTGCTGTTTTGCCTGTCCTGGTCTCAGCTGCGACTTCTGGGGGTTTAGTAAAAATCACCACCAGCCTGTTGGGAGAAAAGTAGGGGATGATTTTTCCCAGCCTTTTACCTCCTTCTCCCCCTTCAGGTCTGACACATGACCTTTTGAGAATGTTCATTTCTGTCTGGATGTTAGACACCATGTTTTTGTTGTTAATTCTGTTAACTCTCCTCTATATGGCCTACAACACATTTAGAATCAGGGCTGAGATTTCCAGGGTGGTTGCTCAGAGATCTGCCCCAGTGGTGGAAAATCCTGAGTGGCATGGAATGTGGGAGGATATAGGCCAGGTCCTGAAGAAAAACTCTGCCCCAATAGTTTGGAATTTCCCCCCTGAACAAATTCAGAACCCAGCTGAGGTAGGGAAATATCTGAAAGAAAATTGCAATGACAGTTCCAAAGAGAGGCAGCTTATTGCACTATGCTGGGCTCTGGCTAATGCTTATCGCACACTGCTCAATACTGTACAGCAGCACCTACAGCCAGAGGGAAAGGAGAACAAATCGGAGGACACCATGGTCACTCAGTCTGCAGTTAAACCAGAAGGGCAGCCTAAGCCAATAGCAGTTGCCCCCATCCAGAGAAGGAAGAATAAGACCAAATCCATGATGACGGGGAGGCAGGACCCTCACAGAAAGCAGAGGAATCAGAACCAGAAATAATCACTGAATCTTCATCCTTAGAAAGTCTCTGCAATCTCAGGAAAGACCTCACCTGATGACCCAACAAGTCTATACTGAACTTGTTGATCTGAGTCTGGGACACTGCAGGTGATGGTTCAGTTTTGGATGATATTAAAGCAAGGCACTTGGGATCTCTGTTGCCTCATGTGGGTATCAATCAGGGGATTGTGAGGAGGTCCGAACCCCTCAGCCTCTGGGCACAACTCTTGGCCAATGTAAAGGAGAGATACCTTTGCCCAGAAGATCTCCAGCTGCAGCAAGGCCCTTGGAAGACCATGGAGCAACGAATCCAATGCTTGCAAGAATGGGCTGTGATAGAGATCCTTTTCTCAAATGATGACAAAACCACTAGGAGTCCAGACCTGATAAAATGTACAACAGTGACGTGGCTCAAACTCGCACTACACAGGCATACTCATTTCCTAGCATCACTGCAGTGGCATGAGGAAAACGAGACAGTGGGTACTATGACTTCCTCTCATTTGCCATTCAGGCACAGAGAGGGGCTTCCTCCGCCCATTGTAGGTGATTTAAAGAAGGGTTATGGGAGCGTGGGACCAGGAGCAGGCAAACAGGGGCGTGGCACATC
>VWZW01002036.1:295014-308078 GCA_013397115.1 Edolisoma coerulescens | reverse complement strand
TGGGGATCACTGTCCCCTTTGGGGGACCCCCATTCCCCCTGGGAACGTCCCAGCTGTGCCAGCTGCTTCCCAAAGAGCCCTGTGCTGTCCTGGGTGAGGCTCCTCACTGCAAAGGGAGGGAAGGGGTTGCTGAGTGTCTGCAAGTCCGAACCCATCCCTTGCACTTGGGGAACGTCCTGGAGAGGAATGGGACAAGGAACAGCACCCCAAACGTGCCAGACCTCGGTTGTTTCGTGTCCCCAAGCTTTTGTACATCCATGGCCTGGGGCTAATCCAGTTGGAACTGAGACCAACAGAAAAACTCCTGCTGATCCCAGCAGGGCAGGCTGGGAGCTTGGGCAGGGCCCTGGTGGGGAGCAAGCTGGGTGCCCTGTCTGGGGACAGGCTGGCAGAGCGAGAGGGGGACCCACCAAAGCAGAGCCTTGCTCCCCAGCCACACACTTTGCCATCTGTGTGATTTGTTTCCATTTTCCTGACTTTTTTCTCCGAAGCCAGGTGGGTCCGAGCCTCTGGGCCGGGGAATAGCTGGGGGCTGCTGCAGCTCTTCTCTCTCCATTGCCTTTCTTATTGAGTTGTCTCTCACACCACTCACGGCAGCAAAACACGCTACAGGCGTATTAAGGATTCTCCATGCAAAACTGATAAGCTGAAGCCTCATTATTATCCCGCCAAGTGATTATCTTTCCTTGATGAAGCCTCATATTTGCCCAATTTCAGATGGAAACCTTCCCCTTTTCAATTTGAGACTAATTCATTTCTTGACTCCTGGTTACAGTGCAAGATATCACAAACACTCCCTGGCTCTGATTTATATCGTTAAGAATCATTTACTTGCAATTAAAATGCGCCTTCAGGGCTTTTGCAAACAAGGCAGATTAGCCAACGGTAAAACATTTGCTTTTTGTAAACAGCAGCTTCAGGCTATGAAACAGTCTGGGAGGGGAGGGAACCAACCAGAGCTGCCCCAGGGCTGTGCGTGGAGGAGAACCAGAGGGGACCTTTCCAATTTCCCCCGAATCCACCAGAAATCCCCTGGGGTGCTGGGTGCATCCCCAGGCTCAGCTCCAGGGAGTCCTGGCACCGTGGTGCCCCCAGCACCCTCAGCATCCCCATCTCCCACCTCTTTCCCTCCTGCTTTGGGAAGTCCTTTGGGTGATGGAGCCCCCCCTGCACCTCTTGGGGCTTGTTCCCCACTGCTTGTGAGCCCCAGGAAGGGTCTGGGTGAGTCTCCCTGTGCAGACCCCAGGGATTTGGGACCTGAATGCTGCAGCACAAGCCTCTAGCGGAGATGTCACCTGGCAGCGTACTCATAATTAAGGTAATTAACAATAGGATCATGTAATTGGCAAACTCTCCTGCTCTTACAGCTGTTCCAGGCTCTGAGCAACAAGAAGACAAACAACCCTCTTAAAACATTAACTTGGCCAAATCCTGGGCATTGAGGGTGGAAAGAGTCCAAAGCCCAGCACGGAGAGCAGCACGCTGGGCATTTCCAGGAGCGACTGAGGAGCTGGGGCAGGGTAAGGGAGGTGCTGGGCCGTCCTCTCTGTCCCCACCAGCCGGGCACCCAAGGGCTTGGCATCAGCTGGTGGGGGGATGTCGGAGCTCAACCACTGGGAGAGCACCCAAAAAGAGGGTCTTAAACCACTGAGTGTAAATATAGCACAAACCCAATGCTGGGCTCTTCCGTCCCTGCTGAAAACTGGAGGTAAACCACGGCAAGACACCACCCTGCTGGTGGGGGGTGGCTCCTGCCCTGATTGCTCGGGAGGTGGGGACCGAGGGGCTCTCACCCATCCTGAGTCCACTCAATTCCCTTGAAGGAGGCAACATGGAATGGACACTGAAGCCTCAAGGAAAGGGCCCCTTGGCAGCAGGGGCAGCACATAACCTCAGTGAGCTGAGGTCACTGCTCTAAAGGCAGCTCTTGCCTCCTGAAGACCTCTGAGCAGGACACGAATTCCCTCAAGTTCTCAGCTGCGGCTCCCTCTGATTACATGGAGAATTTATTGGGTGACTGGATAATTTGAACCTATAGAGTTATTAATTATGACCTTAATCTGATCATCGCTTTGTTCCATTTTTAATTAGCTGAGTAAAACTGTAGTCATTTAACTTGGTAATATACTTGCTTAAGTGCACGTCTGATTGCATATCCTTTTTATATCCATCAGAAGCACTTGGGACTGCCTCACTCCATCTAACTGCAACCTGGGGCACGAACTCTGAGCAAACCTCGAGTACTGTTGAGTTTACAAGCAGGCTGCTCTGCTCCTGAGTGGGCTGAGTGCTCCCCTGTCCCTGCGTTAGAGCTGGCAGCAGGAGGAGGGTGTGGATAAAGTGCCCCAGCGCCAGGCAAAAATCGGGAATTTGAGCTCCAAGGGCTGTGCAATCAAGACTCAGCGTTTTTGTGGCCAGCACGAGGGGCAGCTCCAGGCAGCCAGGAGGTTTTGGAGAGCACAAAGGCAGGAATTTCCATGCCCCTGCTCGAGGGGGCTCCAGCCGTGCTCTGTGCCTGCCTGCAGGCAGATGGATGGCTGGAATTATCTGCTCCCAGCGACCTTAGTGGTGCTCACGGGAAGCTTTTATCCAGGGAAGGGAAGGGAAGGGAAGGGAAGGGAAGCAGAGGGTGTGAGCTGGGCACTCTGAACTGCTCGTCAGCCCTGCCAGCAGTGAGACATCCCCAGCCGCACCAGCCAGCTGGGCAGCAGGGCTCAGGTTTTACAGCCTCTGGGGCTGACATCTGAGGACTCATTTATGGTCCAAGGGCTGAGATTTCCCCAGTCTGGGATCTTGCTGCATTCCCAGCACTTCTGGGTTACACAAGGCAAACGATTTCCTCGGTGTTCCCATCTGTGAGGAGGAGATAATGCTGCTGGCTGCCACTGCCCTTTGAGAGCCGTGGATTTGAAGTGCTCTCACTAGGGTTTACTATTGCTCTTCCCAACTTCCCTGCTTTCAGACTTCCACAGGATTTTGGATAGCTTCTGCAAATGTGTGGAGATACTGCAGGGGTCTGCCTGTCCTAAAAATGTGCTGCTGCTCTGCACCACAAGGTACCTGTTGCACCATCCCCCAGCGATCAGCTGCTGTGGTCAGAGGAGGTGCTGGGGGTGAAATTGTGGCACTGATGAGATTTTTATTCAGAATATCAGCACGAGGAAGTGGCAGTAGTTCAGTGCACAGCCGTGTTTTTCCCTGTTTCTCCCTCCTGATCGTGTTACTCGTCCTTGCAGGAGCACCTGTCCCTGGCTCTGGCTGAGGGCCAGCTCTGCCCAGGGTCCCAAAATCACATTGCAACCACACCTGCGCTGGGCAGAGGTGCCAGCACTGTCAGGCACGAGGGTGTTGATGAAATAGAACAACTTCCCTGCTATGTTTTCTACTTTTTCCCACTTTATTACTTAATTCACAGCAGGGCAGTTCCACATCCATCCTCCCGGGACTGGATGTAATCAGAACTGTATTTAATCACCTGTCTCATTAATCCCTAACATTCTGTGTGCTGGCCTCCCTCACGGGGCTGTGCAGGAAGGTAGCGCTGAGGTGGGAAGGAGTTAAACAGCTTTATCCTAATTGAAGGCCAAGCCACCAGGTCCTCAGCAGCCAAATGCTGTAACTTTTACTGGTTTCACTGGGTAATGTGGCCCAAAGTCTCCCGAGTGCCTGAAAGAAGGACAGAGGCTGTGGAGCTGGGCGATGCTCCCAGGGACGGGGCAAGGCTTGTCTCAGAGCTTGAGCAAAAGGGCCTTTTATGCAGGTCCTCTTTATCCTTAAGCCCTGGGAGATGTTGGCACCTGGCTGGTGATGCAGGAGGTGGTGACCATCTCCAAGTTGTTTCCTTCAGGCTGGAAGTATCCTTTATCCCTGGACAATCCAGGTGGCAGGACCAGATCCTGCTCGCTACAGGGCCAGGGGTGGCTCCAGGTCCCCTGGCCAGGGCTGCAGGGGGAAGGATGTGGCTGCAGAGGATTGCCATGGTTACAGGCACTTTCCTCATCATCCTTGAGGTTTTTAACCACTGCTCAGTGCAATGCTCCACAAAGCAGCTGAGTGTGAGGCACCAGGATTTCAGACCCCTCCTGATGCCCAGGTTCCCCAGGAGAGGGAGGAGAGAGAAGGGGACCCCAGGTGATGGTTCTCTCCTTCTAGACAAAATTAAACAAGTGAGGGTACTTAATTGGGCTCCAAACCATCCCTCCAAATCACTGTCCCCATGCTCCTGCCTGTCCATGAGCACTGGACACCAGTGGGGAGCTCAGTAAGGGAGAAAGGCTCTACACAGCTGTAATGATTCAATTCTGTCTAAACCCACACAAAATTCTCCCTGTCCCCATCCAGCAGCCGTGTGACACTTGATGTCTTTACATCCTCTGGTCTCTCATTTCTGCTTTCCCCTTCATCTCCTCTTGCTGCTCCTCCTGTGTGTGACTGCAGCTTGTGGTGTCTTCCTGCACCAGGCAGAGACCCGCCGTGCCCGCTCCCCACGCTGGGCCCTTGGCAAGCAGCAGCTCTGCCAAAACACGGGGAGAGGAAAACAAAAGCAAGTTCAGGCAGACAGTCCTCCTCTGGAGGAACTCCCACAGGAGGTTCCCTCCCAAAAGCTGTTAACGCTGCAAAGCACCCCTTTGCCACAACATCCATGGGTCTACAAAACCTGTCCTTTCCCCCGGACTGCCAGGAGAAGCCTGTACTTAAGGAACCACCCACCCCACCTAATTGGCGATAATTAACACCCAGCAACAGTTGGGACACCTCAGGGTTGTCATGATTTGGGTTTGACCATGTCCCTGGCTGAACTGGCTCTGCTTTGGGGTGCTGGCACCCTGCTTTCAGGCACTGCTTCTTGCTCCCTGCTCCTCATCCCCGTCCACACCTCACGACTCCCGGGCACTGTGCAGGCCGTGGGTGATGGGGACCAGCACGTTCTGCTCCAGCACAACAAATGAGGTTATTTTTTTCCCCAGCATTTCAGCTATAAATAATTGAGCATTTTAAAACTCCATTTCTGCCACAAGACTCTGGAGGAAAGGGTTCAGATCTGGTATACAGATATATTTTTAAGCAGTGAGAGATTGATTTGTGCTGCTCCTGCCTGGCTGACACCTGCGTTCGGTCACCTCGGAAAGGCTCAGCCTGCTCCTGCAAAGAGGAAAAATTGCTGGTTCCTGAGCAGCCCTGCTGCAATAGCTGTGCGTGGGGAGACAGAGGTGTTCCAGCCCTGCCAGTGGCACTTGGGAGGTGCTGCTCTGGAGCAGCCACAGGATTGTCTGCCCAGGGCATCCCAGAGCAGAGCAAATGCCCAGGGTGGCCAAAGCTGGGGTGGGGAGGGAGCCCTCTGCAGGGACCTGCCCACGGGAATGGGCTCATGTGCCCCAGGAATGGGCCACATCCCCCAGGAATGGGCCCACATCCCCCTGGTGGGCACGGAGCAGCCCCCCACCCCCCAGCTCAGGGTTTTTCTGTGTATTACGTGGCTGGTTTCCAGGGAGGAATCACAGCTCAGAGCCTCAAGGCCTTTTAACCGGCTCTTCCTGTTGTTGCTTTCTGAAAATAACAATAGTAGGAGGTTTATGTTCCTTCTCCTTTTTTCTTAATTCCATCCTTTCAGTGATGCTACAATTGCTTAAGTGGAGCTTTCCCTGATGCGATGTCAGAGTAAACTGTGGCAGAATTACAGCCAGCTGAATTAGCACCATGCTTTGTGCTGCTCTCGAGCATTTGCCACAATTATTAATTTTCTAGTGCCTATGTGGGTGGAGTGAAATCCTTCCACCAGCTCCCAACTCTTCAGCTCTCTCCATGTTCTGGATGGCACCAAGACCTGTCCAAGGTGCAGCACGAGCTCTTGGGGTGCCCTGAAGTGCCCGACATCGTGCCTGCAGTGCCCTACGCACAGCAAAGCCACCTATGGGTATGAGCAGAAATATGCTAAAATTGCCCATACATTCCCAAAAAGATCCAGAAATATCTTCCTTCTTTTTATCAAATATGGCCATACACACAGGATGAGTGAGAGCCTTTATTTCTGGGAAGCCAAGTCTCTCTGTTCTGCCCACGCCTTGGAGCCATGTAAATAAGCTGAGGCAGCTCCTCGTCCCCAAACGAGAATTTCCTTGAATTTGCTCAAACCATTGGACAGAGTGGGCTAAGCAGAAAAAGGACAGGGGAAGACACGTGGATGTTCTTGAAAGAGAAAGCCAGGGCAAGGCTACTGCTCTCCTCATTGTCACCCACACCAGGCTGGACGGATCCTGACGGAGAGGTGAGGTGGAGTTTCACATTTCTGCCTCTGTGTCAAGTGTGCAGAAATAAATCCTCTGGAGAGCTGAGGGCGGTTGCTCGGAGGCCTGGGAAAGCCCCAGACACAGCGTGTAGGAGACATCACTGAACCCAGCAGGGTGCTTCATAAGTCAGAGTTCTCTCTTCCTCCCTCACATAAGAAAGAGCAGAGATCAGCAGAAAAAAGTTGCTGGGTGTGATGTTCATGCTCTTGCTACAATACCACAGGAGGTGGGATTTTATCCTGGTTAAAAGGGATCCTGGTGAAAGGATTTATTCACATCTTGTTAGGAAAGGCTGCCCCGTCCTTCCCCTGCCCCAGGGCACAGACACACGGAGTGGCCGCTTGCCCATGAGGACAAGCTCAAAGATGGGGAGGAAAAGTGGCTTTTCCTTGATGACTTTCCTCCCAGTAATCTCAGCTGCTATTTGTAAGGGCAGCAGATACCACAGCCTCAGACAGAAGTCTGCTTTTCAAGCAATGATGTCCCTTTTTATAATAAATGCTGCCAGCTCCCAGAAGTGATAGCTCACAAACAATCAGGGACAGGACAACGGGAATGCTCTTTGAGGTGCTGTGCAGAATAGATCATCCACTGTACAGCAACAAATCAAATTTAGGGAGAAAGAATTTGGAAACAAATTACCAGCAAGATATTTCAAGCTGACAGCAATTTGGAGCAACTTAGGTCTGTCTGGTAAGAACTGTATTCCTTTTATTTCCCTGTCAATAGCAGCTACCTTATAAGATTGGTTTCTCGTTGATAATTCTGTCTGGAACAGAAACTCCTGAGTACACTTAAGTTGATAACTCTCTCTTTGATCACATTTCAGTAGCAATGCTTTTCACCTTGACGACAGAGTTTCTCCCTTTGGATGAAGTTTCCATGCCTAAAAAGCCCCGCGGGTGTGGGATTTCCAGGCTCGGGGTGCTCTGGTGCCCTGCAGACGGTGCTTGGAGTCGGGGCTGGGAATGGCAAGGATCTGAGCTTGGGGCAGGAGCTGCAGGGGTTGGAGCACGAATCTGCCCTGCCTCAGTTCCCCTGGTAGTACAGGAACTGTATGGAAACCGCTCGTAGGTGTTCGCCTTTATGGGAGAGGGATAATGAATATCTGCTACTGACACCTCCTCGTCAGTGCTGGCACGAGAAGGATTAAGGATGTTTCTGCACACACCTCTGCGTGCCTGGAGGAGCAGCAGGGCGAGTTCACAGGAGCACAGAAGGAAAGGAGCTCCAGGAACGGTGCAGCCAGGGGCTGCTGTGCCCCCAGAGCCCTGCCCAGCCCTGCCCTCCCCCTGGCACGGGGGGCGGGTGCAGCTCGGGGCAGTGCGGCCGAGGGGCAGCGGGGGCTGATCCCACCCCGCACACCGGGAATGCCTTTCTCCAGCACGGGCACACCGCTGAGCGCTCATCTCGGGCCGACTGCGGTGCTCAGCCTGTTAATTACGGAGGGAGGTCATTAATGTCCGTCGGCAGGCGGGGAGGGGACAGGACTGGCAGGGAGGAATGTGGTGGGGGTAGGCTGGAATGCAGCAGTGCTGACATGCCCGGAGCAGCAGAGACATAAAAAGAGTGCACTAGCCTGTAATTTCCCTGCAATTTCTCCTCGGGAAGTAATGAAAGTTTACGACTAGTCGTGGCAATGCCCGTGTCTCTCTTCCAGAAAGTGGGAGATAAAAATAGTTTAGAATCACACTGAGAAAATGAGAAATTTGACATTCCTTTGAAAACCCTTCGTGGTCAAGTGTTCCCAGCCCACTTTGGCCAAGTACTTAGTAAGAAGGATGCCAGCTGCGGCTGACAGTCCTTTCGGTTGCCCTCATGCAAGCCAGGCCCTGCTCATCTGCTGAGCAGAGTGATTGGACTTGTTTAATCCTTTGAAATAGAAATGAAGGGATTTGTGCTCGTTCAGCAAAGCCCTGGCTCCCCTCAGGGGCTGTGGCAGCCTTGGGACAGGAGGGCTCTTTCCTCCTGGCTTTCTCCATTGCCCCCCTTGCCTCTTGGGGCTGGTTTTTACCTTGCTGAAGCCTCAAACGGTCCTGCTGAGCTTTCAGGGAATGTGCAAGGGAGTTTGGTGTTCCGGATGCAGGGTCAGGTGCTGTCAGCGTGCGATTTGTTTCCTCCTCTGGCTTCTGCTTTGTGTCTAACGTTTGGGAATAACTTACTTATCAGGAGGCAGGAAACCCTTGATCCAATGATGGCTTAAATTTGTAGCTTAAGTTGTGATCCTTTAACACCCCAAATTAAAATCACCCAGTGCTTGTTTTGCACTGCATCCCCCCCCGATAACAAAAGCAATCTACAATGTTATTTACTCAAGCGGTGCCTTAGAAACGAAAATCTTTTTGTCTGTTCTCCATAGATATGAAATACTCAGTGACGTAACAGAGGCTGCATTTAAAATTAAGAACCTTTTTCCCCTGTGCCCTTGGCTAAGCTCGCACAGTCCCACCTCTACAGGAACCACATTTCAGTGGTGCTGTACACCCCTTAGTCTTTACAGCATTTTCCGATCTTTCCAGATGGAAAGTGCCATGGAAATGTAAAACCTTATTAATTAAAGGCTGAAATAGATGCAGTGTGTGGAGGTCAGTGACTCATGCAGGAGGATTCTCAGGCTTCTGCTATGCATTGCCTCGGGGTGCTTTTTTGAATGTTCCCTTCTCCGGGGCTATGACAGTTTATTACACAAAGGCTGTGTGAACCTGGAGGTGAATGCAAACTACTCGGACTAGGAACAGCAACCAGCGAATCCAGCTCATGCTGAGCCTTTTGGGATGGCATAATTTCTCCTCCTTACAGTTTCTGCCTGTTTTTTTCAGGCAGCACAGGCATGTGCTGTAGTGTGTGCAGGGGGGATCAGCGCCTCTGCTCCTGGCCATGCTGGCATTATAGATTGCTTCTCTTTCTGGAGGCTCCGGAGCATTTGATAGTCCAGGAAGAGAGTGTTTCAGTCAGGATCCAGTGGCTTCTTGATTATGAACTGGGGCATGTTTCCAGCAGACAGTTTTCCTTGGAGAGGGCAGCAGCGATGGTGAGCACAGCCCTGGCATCGGCAGCACTGGCTGCAGCTCCCAGAGAACCCGTGCTGACCCCAGAGGCATTGCAGCACCAGCTGGGTCTGATCCCTGCCCTGCCAACGGTGCCAGGGAGCCCCAAGGTAGCTGCAGGTGTGCTGGTAAATCCCTTCTCCCCCTGACTGAGGCTTATTTCACCAAGGTGGGTGCTGTAATCACAGCTTAGGCTGAGTACCTGCAGTCCCCCCAAAAGCATCACCTACCAGCATTTCCTGAGTCCCGAGGCACACACCGCCCCAGGACACTGGAATTTGATTTCTGGCTGTGCAGATGCTCATTCCTAGCTGGATATTGCGAGACAATCTTAGTTCCTTATGTATCTGAGCCCTGGAAAGGAATGGCGGTGCCTCCCAGCCGCGTGGAACGCTGAGATGAACACTGGGGAGCCCCCAGGAGTTGCTGCCATAGCACACATGAGACATTCGTGCCAGACCCTCCTTTTGTCACTTTGCTACATTGCTGACTTCATCAGAGCCCGCAGTCCTCAAGGGAGGCTGCATTTTGGGGTGACCCCCACAGCAAAGCTCCCTGGCTGCGAGTCCCTGCCCTGCTCCTGGCCCCTCGCTGGCAGCTCGGGGACAGGAGGGGACAGGGCTGGGCCCGGTGCCTGCTGCTCGCAGGCAGCACAGTTGGTGGCACAGCACGGCTGTCCCCACCGCCCAGCACATCAGCCTGCAGATAGCCTCCACCCGCTGCTGTTTGAACCCGGAGATTCCTTTGGAGTATTTGGAGTTTTTCCTCTCGCTATTGGTTCCTGCTGCCCATTCGGCCCCTCCGGCAGGAACTTCAGCTTGCCTTGACAACACTCTACATCTTTTGCTCATTCTTCTTATCTTCTTCCTTCTCTCATCCCTCTCAATCCCGTCACTCCCATCTCCTGCCCCAGCAGTCCTGTCTTCGAAACTGACGTGAGAGGTGCAATGCTTACTTCTCACAAACAACAAAACGAAACCACTTTAAAAAAACCTCCCAAAACAAAACAAAACCCAAACCCACAGAGATCAAACAAACATTTTGAAATGGAGCGCAAATGGATGCATGGAGCAACTACTTCCCTTCAACAATGTTGTTACAGAAATAGAAATCCCAGTTCCAGCTGAAGCCCATCATTTAGAGCCCGTGCACACTGGGACTGGCAGGTGCTCCATGAACAAACCTCTTCCTGCACAGACCCACCCCAGGATTTACAGGAAAGTGCAGTTCCCTGCTGTGGCTACACCCACACGGTGCCTTCAGGTGGCCCTGGCCAGGGACTGCCCTTGAGCACGCACCTGAGCAGCAGGGCCAGGGGTGCACAGAGCCACCCCCGCTCTACCCTGCTGCACCTCGGGTCGTCCTCCCGGGGACACACCGACACCCTCTGCTGCTTTTGTGCAAACAACCTCCCCACGGGATCGGGGTGGCCGCCTCGCCTCCCTCTCCCGGCCCTCTCCCCTGGCTTACCCTGGGTTTTCACCCAGCAGAAAAGGGCAAGAAAAACATTTAAAAAACCACCGGGAAAATGGGATTACAAAACCACAAACACTGTTACAGGAGGATTTGAGGTCAAGCAGCAGACTTGTAATTCATTTCAGAAAATGCATTAGATTTCAAGCTGCCAATGACACGGACTGGATGGGAGATGCGAGCTACTGTTGCTGGGTGCCTCTCTGAACACCCCCCTGCATTCTAGTCTTGTTGACAGAGCCCAGTGCTGTGATTCAGAGAGAGCTGTTAATTAAGAGACAAAGTCCAATCTCAAGCTAGCTGGCTCTATTTTTACATAATTTTATGTTTTGTTTGCTGAGCCTTTTAACTCGCTCCATGAACCAACAGAGCTGCCAGCTGATCTCCTACTTCTCCCTTCAGCGGTGCAGTGCAGAACATGTGATTCTCTACAACTCCAGGCCTTCTACTTTTGAATCTGTAGGTTTAAAAAGGAATTTTTTTTTTTTAATCTGACATTTTGTCCTGAAAGGATGTGAGGCACACAGAACTGCCGAATGTGGAAGCCACCACAGGAGGCCAAGGCACGATATTAAAAGGAGTAATGAAAGAAAGCAAGCTATTGAAGTATAAACTCAATTTTTACTGAGAGTATGCTACAGACCAGAAATGAGTAGTTTGAATCCCTGGTGCAATTGACACCAAATATTAATGGTTTGGTATAAGCAGGAAATAAAAAGAATTTTAAAAATCTGTCTTCCAAATGTTTCCATAGGAGAGTCTGTTTGTTAAGGCTCTGAAGACCTGCATTTTTTTAATAACCTGTATCTCAGTCAGTTTCATAATTACAGATCTCATGTTCTTTAGATTAACTTCACTCACTGACAAGGCTGGGCTCTTGATCCCTATTTTCCTTCTGGATTATAAAACAACAGTACTCTGTTTACTTCCTTGTCTTGGATCCCTTTCTTGGATTAAACCTGCAGGAAGGAAAAAGGCAATCTAATTTGCTGCAGGACGTGGTGTACCTGCAGGAAAGGCTTGTAGGAATATGGCAAAGATGGGAAACACGGCCCTGCAAATCCCATTGAACCAGGATCTGGAGGAAAGTCCCAGTCCGGACCACGGTGTGGTCACCTGTGCTGTGACACTGACCTGGGGCCAGCCCCCTCAGCTCAGTTACATCCCTTCAATTAATGTGGTACCTTGAATGAACCTTCCTTGTAGGTTATTCAAACTCTCTATTTTTTGCTTAATAACAAAAGATGGAGTGTGTAGATTCAGGTATTAGATTCAGGTATCTCAGAAGTGCTGGCAAATGAGTCATGAAATGTATTAAATTTATTCAGTTGTCTTTACAATCCAGTACAAGTGTAAGTTCTGTGGAGAGATTTGTATTAAAAACCATCTCAAAACACACCACGGAAAGTCCCAGAGTAATTTGTTGCAGGGTAAAAACAATTGCTCTCTCACAACAGGCTCACTGAGACTTTTCAAAGAAAACTTTGATACAAATTACTGCATAAAGACAAGTTTCTCCACCTGCAGGCCTGCCTCTGCAGGTCACGGTCGGGTTCCCAAAACCTTCCTCTCTTCTTAGAGGGGCTCTGGTGGCCCTGCTTGTACCCCTGGGGTTTCCTCTCACCTGTAGTTTTGTTATTAGAGACATTTGGATGAAAACAAGGCTTTTCCTAAAAGCAACACCTCTTAGGAGGATGAAAATATCTGGGTTTCCAAAACAAAACACCAATTCACAAACCCAAGGGGAACACAGCTGTAACTTTCCCTCTCTCCTTCAAATCCCTGCATCTATCACCTCCCCTCTCTGCAAAGACCCTCGGTATCCTGCGCTTAGGAGGACAAGGCCAGATTTTCACCTCGAATTTGTTGATTCTATCTCAAAAGTGGCGTCCTGGCACCCCGGGCTGGGGGCGGCCAGGGCAGGGCTGTGGCGGGAGGCTGCGCCTCGGCCCGCGGGGCGAGGGAGGGACGGCCAGGGAGCCGGGCAAGGCTCCGCTCCGGGGGCCGGGGGGTTTTTGGGGTGCCCTGGCCGGGGTGAGGGGGTCCCGCCGGTCCGTGTCNGGGGAGGCCGCGGGGGCGGCGCGGCGGGCGGTGCCGGGAAGAGCGGCCGGGCCGGGCGGGGAGGCGCCGGAAGAGCCCATTTCCTCCGCGGGACGGGACAAAGCGGCGGGGCCGGAGCGCAGCCAGGGCGGCGGCCGCCATCCCCAGCCCAGCCTCTCACCCGGTAAAGTTGCGGCTCTCGCACTTGGAAACTTTT
>VWZW01002036.1:247207-294912 GCA_013397115.1 Edolisoma coerulescens | reverse complement strand
GCCGCCCCGGCCGTGCTGCTGATCCCATACGCGACCAGCCGGGCACACCCCGCGCCTCCGCCCGGCTCCGCCACGTTTTCCGACACCCGCCGCTAATCCCCTCCTGTGCCGGAAGGCGAGAGCCTCTCCTTCGCTGACAGAAAGTTTCGTGCTACTTTTCCTGGATAAAAAGTGGGGAGAGAGTATCAGCTCTTGGGTTATGTGCGACCCCTGTGTCTGCCGCCTGCGCCCGTGGGGTCCCTGGGCAGCGTGGGTCACCCGGCTTTTATTCATCGCTCGTACCAGTTCAGAACGCCTAAAAACTTTCAGGCCGAAAGTTTGCAGGAAAGTCTGTGTTCCAGTTACGTTTAGTGAAGAGCTGGATGTGATCAAGGCAGGGTTCCCTGCCTGTCTGCCCTTGGCCCGCCAGCCCTGCCCGGGAGGTGTCTTCTGGCGAGGGTCATCGATCGCTCCCTCGCCCAGCCGGGCTGCGAGCCCCATGACCGTGTCCGCACCCCAGCTTTCCGAGTTATAACTCCAGGCGTGTCTGGGCTATCTGTATTGAACTAGTCTGGGAGCTCTTTGCTGCCCTTCCCCCTTTGTTTGTCTTTGGCTGTTGTTTTTTTGGGATGGGAGTTGTGCAGAAGGTGTTTTCTGGGTGCTTCAGTTACTTGTGCTTGAGTGACTGGTTTCCTGTGTTTTTCCTGCACTGGGACTGGGGAGTTGGGAGAAGGCTGCACTCCTCAGTCCTGCTGGCTACACCAGGCTCTCAGGGCTTTCAAACCAGCTGAGGCTCTGGGGTTGGTTTTTTTTTCAGTTCCTGGGCTGGTTTGTAGTCAGGATTGTGTTGATGAAGGTGAAAGCCCAGCTCATTTTACGCTAGGTGTAGTCTTCGTTCTGTCTTGGGGCGCCAAGGCCACGTTAAGTGTTTTGTTGTACTTATTTCACCCCTTCTGAATCAAAACATTTTGTTCAAAAGGACATACTTTGATGTTGACTCACTGTTTTTCATTTACAAAGAAACAGTTTCTGAAACATCACGGAAATGTTTTGACTTTTCTCAGCAGAAACAGACAAAGGTTTAGTAGGCTTTGTTTTTAGAAAGGCTTTGCCCTAACCTTTTCCATAACAAACAATGTGCTTTCAGTCTTTAGGGTTTTTTCAGCCAGTTCTAATAATAGGCCTCTGCATCGGAGATTAAAAGTTTACACAAGGTGGCCGGGGGAGCGCAGTAGGCAGAGATTAGAAATCCCGTGCTCAAATTGATGCTTTAAAATACAAATGTAAATACTTTCCTCACAATGAATTTTAAAGCTTTGAAACATCAGCATTTCTGTGCCGACATGTGTAAGGACAGACCTTAACGTGCAGCTTCTTCATAGGGCTTCTGTTGGTCTGATAAAGTTAACTGGGAGATGTAATAGAAGAGTAATTTGTGTTTTTTCAGCAGCACGAATATCTTCCTTCTGCAGCTGTAAGATTGAGAAACTGATCTTGCAAAGGAATCCACATTAGGAGAAATGTTTATGAGCTGGAAATACACTTTAGTGGGACTTCAGCCCTGCCTTTAATTTACACCTGCTGTTACTATTTGATTTCTAAATGACCTTTCTTATGCAGAGAATTAGTTAAGATCACACAAATACTCGCTGGCCAGACCAGCCTGCTCATCGTGGGTGGACAGTGGGGCTGGTCCCACGTGGCCGTGGTGTTTCTGTTCAGGGGCTTGCTGGGTTCTCTTTTACTGGCATCTCTCAGCTTTGCTGGACACTAAAGGAAACACGATGAATAAAAGAGACTGAGTGTTACTTTGTTCGGACAGTGCCTTGTGAGACAGTCACTCAGCAGAATGATGAATCACAGACTGGTTTGGGTTGAAAGGGACCTTAAAGCTCATCTGGTTCCACTCCCCTTGCCATGGGCAGGGACACCTTCCTGCCCAAACCCTGCACCTGCTCCGAGCCCTGTCCAGCCTGGCCTTGAGTGCTTCCAGGGATGGGGCTTCCTGCTGCTGTGCCTTAACTGGACATCACTCAAAATCTGGTCCCGCAGAACTTTGATGTGTACGACCTTGAGGAATGGGATCTGTTACTGCTCTGGGAATTCACCCGAGCTGTGCCACAGCGAATCTGGAATAGCTCCATTCAGTGAGTTTATAGCTCGTGCATTGGTTAAACAGCGTTGCAGCTTTAGAGAAAGTGCAGATGTTTGATAATTACTACTTTTAACTCCATACTATTTTAATCCAGCAAATGAGATTTAAAATAGAGCTACTACAAAATTGTATGCTAGCACCCTCAGTGGATGAGCTCCTCTGGAGAGACGAGCACTGAGAGCGGCCTGCTGTGTCACAAAGCAGAACTGGGTGCAGATGGATTTACTGAGGTGAAGGAGTTGCAGGAGGAATGTGGTCACTGCAACTGGAAGTGGGATCGTTCTCCTCGAATGACTAAAACTCCTTATCTGCTACCCAGGGTGAGAATGGGTGTAACTGTGATTTCTGGTGTGCAGAAGGTTAGTCCAGACTCTTCTGTTGGCAAATCTGATACTTAAATATGATTCATAATTCCTTGTGACTGATGGATTTAAAGAGCCACCTATCTTTTCTTTCAATAGGATTACATATTTTTGCTTGTTAATCCCAGATGTACTACAGAAAACATCTGTTAGCCCTTTGCTATGTGTTTATAAATGTCTCTGGTGGAATTAGAGGAGTAACCTTTTTTCCCCATGCTTTGAGAAATGAGAGAAATTATTCAATACACAGATCTAAACTAACACAGTTTGAAAAGTGAAATTCTCCCCCAGTCTGACATTCCTTTCTGTTATAATTTCTCTAATTTACAAGACAGCTACTTATTAATCAGTTAGACTCCCAAGAGCCTCTTCTGAAAGGCTTTAAATTCAGGGATCTATGCCTGTATCCTGGGCTTGTCCAAAGCAGTGTGAGCAGCAGGTTGAGGGCAGGGATTCTCCACCTCCACTCAGGTGAGACCCCACCTGCAGAGCTGGCTCCAGCACGGGAAGGACCTGGAGCTGCTGGAGCCAGGCCAGAGGAAGCACCAGGATGATCAAAGGGTGGAGCAGCTCTGCTGGGAGAGCTGGGATTGTTCAGCCTGGAGAAGAGGAGGCTCTGTGGAGACCTTAGAGCCCCTTCCAGTGCCTAAAGGGGCTCCAGGAGAGCTGGAGAGGGACTGGGGACAAGGGCCTGTAGAAATAGGACAAGGGGGAACGGCTTCCCACTGACAGAAGGCAGGGTTGGATGGGATATTGGGAAAAATTCTTGGCTGTGAGGGTGGGGAGGCTGTGGCACAGGTTTACCAGAGAAGCTGTGGCTGCCCCTGGATCTCTGGAAGTGTCCAAGGCCAGGTTGGACCTTGGGGCTTGGAGCAGCTTGGGCTGGGGGAAGGTGTCGTGCCCATGGCAGGGGATGGAATGAGATGATGTTGAAGGTCCCTCCCAACCCAAACCCTTCTGTGATAAACTCAGGGATGAAAAAAGCAAATGTGAGGCCAGCTGTAGCTAAAGGAGTAACCATTACCAAGGCAGAGAGTGGAAGGGTGCCCATGAAACCAAGCTGGATGCCAGCTGGTTCTCTGGCAGCTGTTTTGGTGCATGGAATGGCACAAGGACCGAGGAGTGTTGATGTGTGTTACAGCCCAAAACGCCTGGCAGTGAGGGGCTTGAGAGCAGAGCAGACAGGGAGCTGGCACCAGTGTGGCAGGTAGGACTGCGTTGGGTATAATAAGAGATCCTCAGCTTGTGGTGTGCTGTTTTCCCCAAAGAACACCCAGTTTCTCAGCAATCAGTGCCCTATTGTGGAATAGATCTGCATATGACTGTATATGCTTCAGAAGAATTTCTGTGTGGAACTGATGTTAGGGAGCAAATGAGGAGTTGATGTGGAGCAAATGAGATTTTGGTGCAGGTCAGGGTGGAAGAGGCACCGTTGGTGCACCCTGTTCTGGAGTAGCCTTCAATAGCTAGTTCAAGGAAGAGACTGAAACTGATGAGCTTTGTAGGTGGATAGGTGCTGAAGGATCAGGAAAGGAAAAAATGATTTATTTCTTTTTTACCTGGAGGTTAACTGAAGGAGCTGAGGGGAGAGTGTAGGCCCCACGGTTCTGTCATTGTTGTTGTTCAGCAGAAGGTCAAGAGGGCATTTAGGTAAATACTGAATTTGTGGCTTTTCATTTAAGTCAGTAAGAGTCACTGCTGTCAGGAACATGTGGCCTTGATGGCTTGTGTGGTTTTCCATGCTCCCCCTTCCACTGCTGTTCCCACTCCCCCAAGGGCTCAGGGTTTTCATTCGCTTTATTCTGGGCACTTGTAGAGGTGATACCTATGCAGATCTAAGGCTCTAAGGGGGAGATTCTTTTTCTATATCTTTCTCTGGTTGATACAACCTGAGCGCAGATGATCCACTTAAATAAATGGTCTGCACAAGGGCTGCACTAGCAATGTAGCTTTACAGAGCCACAAAGGTCAGTTGAATTTTTCATGTAAACAGGGCTGAGCTGTGTGCCTATAAAACGGTGTTTAACCTGCGTAACACTGAGCAGGTCAGTATTCATCTTAGCAAAGTGTTCTTGAGATCCCCAGCTGAAGCTGTAGGTGGGTAAATGTTTTTTTTTAATTGACTGGAATATTGAATTCAGAGCCAGTGTTGTTGAGCAGCAGAGGACAGATCATGGTATGTGGTATGCTCAGAAGCAAAAAGGTGAAAGTGGGCGTGAGTGCAACTAATCAAGATGTACAAGCTGCCACTTTTTGCCCTCTTTCTTGCAAATATGTCCTTGTAATGTATACTTGTAAAACTAATCTCTTTTAGCCTGACTTAGAGACCTAGAGAGTCTTGCTGCTCGATGCTGAAGAGTTGCTCCTGGTCTTGGATAATTCATGATGGGCTGTGGACACGTGTGCCAGTGACACATCTCTTAATAACCTCGCTTACAAACTGTACAGTTCATTCCAACCAGTACCTGATGTCCCAGTGTTTTGGGGTCTCAGCATCCTGAAACTTCAATTATTTATTCATTTAAAAGGTGAGAAGTTGAACAATGAAGTGTAAGTGGTGCACAGAGGGCTTGATGTGTTCTGATTGCCGTAGCTGAGAGCTCTGTCCTGTCGTGACCCTCGTCATGAGGTTTTGGTTGTACTGGTCCCATCAACTTTTTATTAGTCTAGCCCTTGTCTGAGGCCCTGAGTTCCAAGCCCTTCAGCTGGTCTTGGCTGAGCTGACTGTTACAACGACTGAAGGAGGGAATAAAGCAGGAGCTCTGCTTGTTGCACTGCTGAGCAGTACCCTCTGCTCTTTGATGCCTTTGTGGAGTGATGGATGCTTTAGGATGAGGTTTGGTGTCTCCTTCTGGTTTTCTGATCGTAATTATGGACCCCTGCCACTTTTCTTTTTACTGATCCCTACGATCATTTATCATCATTTATCTTCCCTCCCTCATATCCTCCCCCACCTTTTTCCTGGGTGGTGGCAGCATATAAAGCCATCCCTAAAAGGGAAAGCAACAGGCAGGCAGTAAAACAAGCAATAAAACCATGAGAGAAGAGCAAACAAGGTTCTCTGCCAAGGTCCAGCAGTGTAGGAGCTTCCTGAGGCAGGAGTTGGAGCCTGGACTGACTGTTCTGCAGATGTGGCCAGTGGCCAGTGCCCAGTGCTGGCAGGAGCCCCCGTGGCTGCTGGCTCTGACAGTCCTGGCTGCAGGTGCAGAGCAGCTCTCCCGTCATCGCGTTCAGCTGATGACTTCATGGCTTTTAAATTTAGAAACCTTGTGAGTCAAACGACTTCATACAAGCTACAAGTAAAATGAAAGATACGGAACATTTTTTGAGTGAAAAGCAGGAATCTGGTTTGGCTCTATGAGAGGCTCTGGAGTGGTTTAAATTTTGGTGCAAAGTATGGCTTTGTAGTTCCTGCCACTTCCACTCTTTGGAAATTGTGTTTAATTAGAAACCGCTGCCCTTGCAGCTGGAAACACATTTCCTAAGTAACATTAAACAGTGCATTCTGGAAGTGGAGATGTGGGGAAGGCTTTTTGGACAGTGGGCACAGCCTGTATTTGTTACTCCATGACACTTCCACTGCTGGTGGAGTCCTCCGTCACAACCCTCTTACTTTGTACGGGTACAGAGAAGAGTGCAGTATGATTGTGAGAGTGGGTTTTTTCCCTTCTCTCCTAGCTGGGGGTTAGGGAGAAAAAATAATTACGTAAAATCCAATAAGAGTAGCACAAAAAATAAAAAAGCTAGAGGGTTTATTTGTAGCAAAACAGAATAATGCAGATTAGTTGTGCAGGGTTCAAAGCTTATAACCTCGAGGAAAAAAAGTTAATTCTGGTCTTTATGCATCAGTACTTCAGCGTCAGGTGTTCTAAGCTGGTTTACTTAGTTTACAGAATTGGTTAAGACAATTTGAATATGATTATTTGATTAACAGAATATTATTGTGTGCCTAGGGAAAAGTCAATGGCTGTCAGTGAAAGATGCAGTGTTCAGCAGAACCAGAGGCAAAGCGCTGGTGCAAAGCCAATGGAACAGGATTTTTTAGCTCATCTGGTTTTTGTTCTGTAGGTTTGTCATGTTTCCTGTTCCTGGGGGTGAAAAGAAGGGGTGGAGAGAGAAAAATGTGTCTTTAATCAGATGTAAGTTGGTTTCTACTTAGTAAATGGCTGTGTTACTACATTAAAATGGCTTTTTTTTTTTTCCAGCAAGGCCGTCCAAGCAGTGATTCTTTTTTTCAAACCTGGTTCCTTCACATTGCCTTTATGAAATGTGGGTGGGACAGTGACTTTTTTTTTTCACGAAGTTGCTTTAATTGGTCACTATATGTGAAGGCGGTGACTCGAAAGGATTCCTGCCCGGGCAGATCATGGTTAGCTCTGACTCTCATGCACTGTGGTGCACCCTTAGCGAGTTTATACTTGACAGAAGGTGCTTATGGCTGTGCAGGAACTCTGGGAAGCATCCAAAAATTCATCACACCACTGTGTTTTTATGATTACTTGCTTTGCTCTTCTGGAGAAGCTGCGAGGTTCTCATCCATCAGTGCCCCTGTGTTCCCCATGTCTGCAGCCTGGAGGAGATGGGCTGGCAGAGCATCCCGCCTCGGTGCGGGCACTGGAAGGTGCTGAGCTCCTCCAAACCACGCTCGTGCATCCCATTCATGTTCACTCCTTCTTCTGGGGTTTGTTTTTGTGAATTCCTCCCTTCCCCCTTCCAAACTCACAGTGTGTGTTGGTGGAGCTGCAAGTTGAGAGTTGTCTGAGGGCGTGTGGTGATGGTGCAATTCTTCCTGTGAGAGTAACTCATTGTTTATAGCTGAGAGATAGTGCTGAAGGTTGCCCTGAGCATGAAGTGAAAATCTCGGCCTCATCCCCTGTGGGGTTTGTTACTTTTTTCTTTAAAAAATAACTGCTTTGTAATTTTTAGTCAAGACTGACAGAGTGTTCCTGAATCAAAGTGGAGGACTGCAAAAGGACTTCTGAAGGAGTTTTTTTAGGAAGCTTAGAAAACATTTTACTTTGAAGAGTCTTCACACTCTTGTTCTCCTTTGCTTCAGTGGGTGCTTCTAGTAGGTTTTGCAAAAGGAGGAAACTATGGAAAACTTTTTCCATTCTTAAAACACAGAAGTTTTTGTTACGTAGTCCTTAGTTACTGCTATGCTGAGCACACACTGAGAAAGAATACAGTATTTAGTCTCTGATAGTACAAGGCTGTCCATTTGCTCCATGTTTGAGTAGATTTTCATCTACCCCCTAATTATATGGAGTCTCTTTTTTTTTTTCAAAACACGTGTGTCGGCTCTAACAGCTCCAGTATTTATGTACTTCTGACAGTTTTAAATTGCTAATGAAGGTCTAGATTTCGAAGATGTGGTCAGCTAAAAGCACTGAAGGGTATTCCATAACAACATACCAATTTAGGAATGAAAATGCAGTTTGAGTGGAGTCAGATTCTGGTTATTTCTGACTCTTTAGCATAAACAGCCCTTTTTATTGCAGGTTGAGTGCTGAAGAAGATCAGAACAAAAATCCCCAGGTTTTCTTTTCCCTTTATTGCCAGCCATCAGTGAGGTTTTGCAAGCTAAGCAAGAATCAATTTTGCAGCCGTGGCAAATTCTTCTGCCAACTGATAAAGTGGACTAATTTATAACAACCTTTTTCTTTTTTAACGTAGAGTTGTAGCAAAAATTAACTTGTCAAAAGGTTGCCCCTTCTTGCACTCATTGTTAACTTAAGGTTGGTAATTGGAACCTGTGCTGGCACAGTTTGGGGTTTGAAGAGCCATGCTCTGAAGCCACAGCCTAGTTATTATATCTGCACTGACTGTGTGTCCCTAGGGTCTGAAATGTGTGCTGTGGTTCAGAGAGTGCCAGAAAGCTGTTCTTTAATTCTTTCTCAATGATTTTAGGGAAGCTTCACAGAGTTCTCCACCTCAAGAGTGGAAAGAGACACTGAGGTTGAAAGGGCTCTTGGTAGTTGAATTCAAGTGGTCCAGCAGATGCACAAGACCTGACATCCTGTCTCCAGGCTGAGCCCCCTTGCTGTGTTTCAGAGTGTGAACCTGCACTTTGAACCTACAGTTTCAGTGTGAGAGATGTGGCTGAGTATGGGCTGGGTTTGGGAGGCTGAAGTTGCCGTCACTGCAGGGATAAGCTCATGAGAGATGTTTGCTGTTTGCTTAAAATGCAGGTGTGGTGTCCTTCTGCACGGCCAGAGCCTCGCAGTGCCGGCCCACAGAACAGCTAAAATACAGCAGTTACAGATCTAGTGGTTACTTGTTCTGATTTGGGAAGTTATCCTTCATGGTGTCAGTGCAGGTCTTCAGCATAAAATGCACAAACATCCACGTGAAGGCAGAGTGAGTGGTTATTATTCATAACAGTAATAGCTTTCTGGTCGTGACACATTGTGGTTTTTTTCCAAATACCAAGTCTTGCAGCCAGAATATAAAAATTAATCTTAGTTATATAGAACATTCTCTTTTTTAGAAAAACCATGTGTGTCTTCTGAAGCACTCTTGATACCCTGTCAGTTTTCTTTATAGAGTTGGGATCTTGCATGAGTTTTGGAAACTGAAAACTGCAGAAATAAATTGGAAGTTTGTTGGGACATACCAGGCTGTCCATCTGAACAGTTCAGTTGGTGTAAGCCTGAGTTTGGCTCCTGCATTCTTTCAGGGTGTCATCCATGAAGTGGAGCCTTAGTGTGACATAAATAAATCACTAATTGCTCTTGCTGCCTGTGATTTGTCTTCCGTGCACCTCCTTTCTAGCTCCTTTGAAGTAAAACAGTTCTGTCAAAAAGGAAATGATCAGAGCTGAACGCTTGCATAACTGGAGGCAAGAAGCTGCTGTTGGCACCAGCATCTCCCAAGAAAACATCGTATTTTCCATTGTGAGACCTCTGCTGAGGTCCCAGGAGCAGCACAGGGAAGCTGCTTGTGCAGAGCGTGCCTTCATCCCCTCAGTGACAGTTGGACCTGAGTGGAGGAATGAAAACCTGTAGTGACAGAGCATGTTCCTCATTCTGCCTGAAAATAAGTCGCTCAGAGCCTTCGAACTGTGACAATTTGGAGGCTGCTAGGAGATAGCACAGACTGCTTGGGGGAGAGTGAGGCATCTTAATCTGGTGATGTGCCCTGTGCCCACTCCCGTGTGATGCTGCGTGGGCTGGGCTGGGCTCTGCTGCCACGGGGGAAAGGTGAGGGGCTCCCTGGGGCTGCTGGCTCTGCTGGGAGACAACACCCACATGGGAGAGAAAACAGAGGCAGGAATTTCACGGATTTTTGTAGGGACACTGGATTAGATTTCATCTCTCAACTCAGTAGCAAGGTCTAAATGAGTGGAGAAGTAGAGAAGCATTTGTTTGTTACTGGCTGTGTAAGGCTGTCTGATGAGTGTTTCAGATGCCTCTGTGGGCCTTCTCCACAACAGCAGCAGAGAAAAACTTATGAAAGCAGATTATGAGACCTGGAACTGGGATGGCACTGGTGAGAAACAGGCTCATCTGAACCTGAATGTCATCTTTTTTTCCTGGATGGTTACTGCAGTTTGTGGAAAAAAACACCAAAACAAAAAGTTTAGCAAAGTTGAATATACTTGAGTGGCAGGAAATTCCATCAAGGAAAACGTGGTCATTGATTTCTACAGAAGTTTGTTTTATTCAGTAAAGTTATTTCCCGTATATTTTTCCATGATTTGTATAGATACCACACTTGAAAGTTCAGTAAAATTGTATTCAGTGAAAACTGAGAGTTTGGGATGAGGTGGAGATGACACCAAGTTGGACATGGCCAATGAATCTACTCACACCTCAAACCTGGAGGCACTCCAAAGTTTAATAACACAGACACAGGCAATACAGCCCGCCTCAGCACCCAGAGCTGAGTCTCATAAGACAGGTTCAACTCAACTCATCCTGTGCATACAAGTAGGAGCTTTGCCACAACATGACATCTGAGTTTGTATTAATATTTCAGACTGTGAAATTCTAACAGTAAGGATTTCTAATGAGGTGGTACCTGCGTGGCATTTATGGTGGGGGACAGGATTTGGTAGCTGAGCAGATGGAATGTGAGGTTGAAGGCTACGTTAGAAGAGGACGACTCTCTGTTTTTTAGTTGTGTGTACTTGATGTTAAATAAAAACAGCTTACATAAAGCCTGCTTAAATCCTCCTTGAAAAGCATCACATATACCAAACATCCTTGACTTGCAGCTATTTGGCTGCCGAGTGTTGCTTTATTTGTGGAACAGGGCAGACAAATTAATTTGGAGACTGTGAAGGGAAAGAATGAAACTTTTTATATTATGGATACTCCTAGTTATATGAAAACCAGTTTTGAATTGTCAGTGGGCCATATGAAGCCCCAGCATGTGAGCTGAGTTTTATTGAAGCGTGCCTTGATCTTTTTGAAACCAAAACTGTTCAGAAGGTTTGCATCAATGGTGTGTTAGATACCCAGTTCCTGACGATTTTTGCTCTCTTTTCTGCCACCTTCAGCAGGGGTCGGGGATCCCTGCTGGTTGTCAGGTGGGTTGGGTATTTGGGTAACAAGCCAAGCAAAAGGATTGCCTTGGGAACAGGGGGTCTGGTTCATTTTCTGTCTGGAAGAGGAAGCTGGGTTATTGTGTTGTGAATCCTACCATGTTCCATCCCCAGGACCTGGGTGGTAGAGTAAGGGCTGTTCTCATTGTGCGGTACAGAATATCTAGAGACAGTCTGGAAGCGTGGTGGGAGACCAGATTATCGTTCAAAATGAGTGAGACTACTTAAGGACATAAGAGAGAAAGAAGCTGGAAAAAACTGCAGTGAAGTACCTCTTACTGCTCCTGGGCACATCAGCCCCACAGAATGGGGAACAGCTGAGGAGTAGCAGGAAGGCTGTTCAAATGCAGAATGTCCTCCCAGGTGTTAAATGTTCTTGTCCCGTGTTCTGTGTTAGATATTTTGGATAGCACAATGCTGGAGTTCAGCATGTGGTCTGTTGCACCTGGCCAGGTCAGATCATTCCTTGAGTACCAGCTTCCATGAAAAAAACCAAGAAATCAGTGAGTGCAGCTAAAAGCTTTTAGAAAGCAGCCTGGCAGGAGAGTTAAAATGTGAAGACTTCTCAGGTAGCACAAGGTGGTGGGACTGAAGCACAGGAGATGGGCAGTTATTTTTTGCTGTGATACCCAAAGAGATTTACGCTTGCCCGGGGTGGGGGGGCTGCAGGATGGTTGGTACAGGGCAGGTGGAATGGACTCGCTCAGTAGTGTCTGAGATACAGCCAGCAGTGCCTGCAGGGGTGTGTGGGAGTGCAACCTGGAAAAACAGGACCACGAGCACTTAGGGCCTTTTTGTGATTCGCTGGGGTGCTGAGCTTGCTGTTAAAATTGTGCTCCTTCATGGGCTTTTGGAAAAGCCTTAGGTGCCTTCAGGGCACTTCTGCAAAGCAGCTGCAGAGCTGCATTCCTCTGCTTGCCAATATCTAAAAATTATTTGCATGCCTGTATTATGGAAGGTATCGGAAATTATTCCTAAAACCTTGAATTACCAGTTTTTGAAAACACTCAGACCTTCAGTTGTGGCTGTTGGAAGGAGCACTGTGTGCGCATCACCCTTGGTGTGTTCCTGGCAGGCCGGCTCCTGTACCGGGGTGCGTAAGTGCAGCCCCAGCAGCTCAGACGTCCCTCTGCTCATCCTTCTCTCCAAGCAGGGCTGGGACCTGCCCTGGGGGGCACTTCAGAAGCAGAGCTCATCTCCGTGCTGCTGCCTCCCTGTGCAGTGCCACCTCTTCCATCAGGGCAGTACCCTGGGCAGGGCAGTTTTAGTTACCAGCTCACTCTGAGACTGAGCTCCCTGCAGTGCTCACCCCATCAGGCCTGTGCCAACGTGGGTCTGTTTGGGGCAGGGAGAGGGGCAGTAGGGTGGCAACAGTGGTTGGTTGAAGCAAAATGGAGACCTGTCCTTAATTTTTAGCTGTAGATGAGATCTTTCATGTTTGTAGAAAGCAACAGAGAGTTGTCCAGGGATGGCTCTGCTTGCAGATCGTTGGCTGGAATAGAGCCCTGGAAGTGGCTTCTTCAAACTCCTGTGCTTCTCCTGCCCTCATGTCCTTGCACTAAACCCCAGTAAGATACTGCATTACTACTGGACCCTCTATTGCAATAAGGAGCACCATCACAAACAGTAAGATAACCCGAAGGGTGTGCAGTTAACATGCTGGCTGGTGAGCATGGCTGAAGGCTGGGGCTTCACAAGTCTGAGCATCAGATGTGTGGGGAGGACATTCCTGCTCTCTGCAGAAGCTCTGCTTGATGCTCAGTTTTCAGTGGCTCCTTGTTCAACTTGGCTGTGGCATCCAGCTTTGCCCTGTGTTCCCACTGCAGTGGCTTTGCCAAGGGTGCCAGCTGATGGTGCCATCTCCCCTTGCCATAGCGGTGTCTGTGGTGGCACCGTGAGCCAGATGGGAATCTCAGCCCACCTTGCAAAAATGGATTTCTTTCCCTCCAGCCAAATCAGTCCTTCCCCATCTGGTTAATCGCTCAGGCGTGGGGAAAGCTGTGCCAGTACGGAGGGGGTGTGATGTGCAAACGGGAATGAGTTCTTGGAGGGGTGTGGGAGGATGAACATTGGTCTTTAAGCAGCTTTTCTGCTGCTTATGAAACCACAGGCTGGGCAACCACAGCTCCTTGTGCAGTGGTGTCGTTCTATATATTCCCACACTTGAGATTCAGCGCCGCTCACTCTTCCACCGTGTGCTCTGTGCTGCTTTGTCCTTGAAATTCGTGGTGGGGCTGGGGCATGGAGAACCTGTTTCCATGTCACTTGGGCTGTCCCAGCTCTCAGACCAGTGCTGCACTGCTCTACAAGTGGGTTCCTCTTCCAGAGGATGTCCTCTTTCCCTGTAGATGTTGGAATGACTGCACTGGGGGCTTGGTGTGCTCTCCAGGAGCCAAGGATTAAGCACTCTGCTATAATATCCCATGATGTGGTTTGCTACCTGTTACCATATCTGAATTCAGTGAGGGAGAGCTTGAGCAGTCACAGGGAAAAGACAAGTTCCAGAGAACTGGGGGGTCCTCATGGCAGGTTCACAGCCGTGCCAGAACATGGCCCTGGCAGTTGTCCTTTTATCCCCTAAACCCATCTCACGCATGTGTTGGTAACCTGTAGCCTGTTCCTGTATTCTCCACAAGTATTTAATTGAATAAACGTATTTATTGCAACATACAATGATATCCAAGCCATTGCTGCCAAACAGGCTATTTTATATCAAGCTATGCTTTTTAGATAAATTTCAATAGTGCTGCTACTAAGTGGTTTTATAGACCATTACTTTTGGCCAATTCGTGAACTATCATACTGACGTATTTTCAGATGAATTGCCTTTATTATCCTACTAATACAATTAATGTATCTTCTCATGGTTACCTCGTCCCGCGCGTTGTTTCTGCGAGAGGTGTGACAGCATTAACCGCATAGAAGAAGCCTTTCTTTAGAAACCTGCTGGGCTTTCCAGAGCCCTGGCTATGTTTCTCAGAAACCACAAAGGTTTTCAGTATATTTTTCTTGGCTTCTTACATAGGAAGCATTCATTCCGAGCTATTGGGGAGGGAATAAAGCAGTGAAATTCCTTGTGGAGGGTGGGAAGCTACCTGGGGCTGAAGGGCATTTCACAGCCCAGCATCTGGGCTGTGGCACAAGCCAGTGGGTGAGTGAAATTAAAAGGGGGTGATTGAGAGAGAAGGTTAGTTAGTGAGTTCACAGGGCTTAGTGGTCACTGTCAGAGGCAGGGGAGGAGAGGCGGTGACCACCTTCCACCCTCCTGTGGCTCCTTGGGGGCTCTGGAGCTGTGGCCTGGCTTGTGCTCTGGGAGCCTTCACCTGCACCCACAGGCGTTTTCAGCCAAAGCCATCAGAAAGGTTACACGGATTCCAGCATTGATCGGGCTCTTTCTATTATTCTTTTTTTAAGCTTTCAGCTTTTAAAGTTTTTTTTTCTCCCAGCAGTGTGGGCACTTGGAGTGTGGGTGTAGTGGAGAGCTGGATGCAGTTGGGTGAATATTCCTGCCTTGCACCTTGTGAAGTTGTACTTCAGTGTGTCAGCTTTGGTCAGCAGTGCTGGAGTGAGTTCTTAATCTCTGCTGTGGTGCCCGTGGTGTGAGAGCCTGTGGGACGGCTGGGGACCAGCCCCGAGCCAGGTGATGCTGAGCTCCTCCAGTGCCCCAGAGCTTTTACTCTTCCCTGGGAAACAAGCAGCCCCTCCTGTGCACAATTAGCTGTTGGGGTCGGGGGAGAGAGCAGTTGGTTGTTGGTACGTGTTGTAAACATTGTTGGTTACCAAAATTAGTGCCTTGCCTCCTGCTTTTTAAAAATAACGGGATGTTGTGCTCGTCTGGCAGCTTGGGGACATCTGGTGCTGTCAGAGCAACGTGACTGTTGAGATGCTGTACAGGCAGTGCCCTGTCCAGAGAAAGATTAAAAATATCAGCTAATGAGCTTTAAAATGACCTCAAGAGTAGGTATTTAGGAAGATGGGTGGAAGGAGATTTAGGAAATATATTTCTCTTCCTGACTTTTTTAAAAATAAAAAGTTACAAATGTAGGTTTAGTCTAATCTCGAATTTTGAGGTCAGCTCAAAGCAGGAAGAGCTGAAATCTGTTGTGTCTGAAGTGATATCAGTTGGTTTTATGGATCTGTAATACTTTAAATCAATTTTTTACTGAAATTATTGTTCAGTTTATTCTTTTGTTGTGCTGTGCAGCATCATGGTGTTAATCCGGTGATTTGTTGTAGTTCCTTATTTTTAGTTCTGTTTTTTAAGACTGCTGGTCTCAACAGCAGAGCTATTTTAGTAGTTTCACTCAACTTTTCCCATAAGTATGTTTGCTGTTCCGTTGGGATGTTGATATAAAACTGTAACGGGAAGGAACGGCTCAGCGACAGCTTTGAACAGATCTCTTCATGCAAATCTGCTTTTCCCTCCTATGCAAATGTTAAGGAGAAGTGTAATAGATATGTAAGCTGTTAAGTATGAACCAGCTGGATTTTCTGGCTTTGTAAGGCTTATATTCTCTGCTTTACCTTTGTACTCCCCAAAGGTGAACTGGGTGAAGGGGGAGGGCGCACGGGTTGGGTTAAACCTGGTTCCTGGTTTGGCAGAGCCTCTGGGGTAGGGACCTGTGGTGGAGCTGAGAACATGGGCAGCTTTCTGGAGCTGCTGAAGTCAAGGTGTTCCCTTCTGCTCCCCCACACCTTGGGCTGTGTCTGAGGGCTGGTCTGGGAGCACAGGAGAGCTGGCCCTGGAAGGGAGGCAGTGGAAATTGGGCAGGGGGCTCCCAGCTTCATGGGCCGAGTGCCCCCACTGCCTGTGGCCCTTCATTGCTCGGGGACCACTGGTGGGTAGCCCAGGCACTGCTGATCTTGTCATTGCTCTGATAAAACAGTGTGGCTTTGCAGAAGGTTTTTGTGTGGGTTTATTTGCTTTTGGTTTTATTTTCTAACCAAAATGTACAGGTAATATCTGTATATTGTCATAACAAGCAATTTGTCCAGCTCTCACCATTTGAATCAAAACTGACGTTTCTGGAGATGCTGTAACCTTCACTTACACTAAATGGATGTTTTGTGTTTAACAGTCTGCATTTTAATTTATTTTTAAGATGCATTAACAATAAAAAATGGTATTCATGTAGCTCTTTCCTTCTTGCAGAAATGACTGCTGTCACTGCAGCCAACGTGAACTTCAAATGGGACCCCAAAAGCCTGGAGATAAGAACACTGGCAGTCGAAAGGCTGCTCGAGCCTCTTGTTACACAGGTAGGAAAAAGAGAGGGGGCAAAATAAACAGTCATAAAGATGATTGCCTGTTTTGGTGGCTTATTTTATTTAAGTTACAAAGCTTAAATTCTAAGTGTAAAACACTACAAACTAAAGATAAAGTCTACAAGCAGTTTCTTTGTTCAGTTTCATTGGAACCGCCATGAGTCCAGGGAGACTGTGCTGCTTCAGCACCTGATAAGACACAGTAGTTACTGACATGCAGTTCTGCACTTCTTATTGAAATAATGTTCCATGCCTACACTTTGTGCTGGATTTGTGAATAAAAGCTTCTTTCTGTGTGGTGTATGTGCCCCAGTGACAAGCACTGAAGAGCATAAGAAGGCTGGAGTAAGTCTTGTAAATGGGAGCTATGTGTATTGGGTGTTTTGAAAATTCTTGGAAGAGACTTTCTAGGAGGTGTGGAAGAGAAGGTGCTCTGGAGACAGTTCCCTCTGCCTGCAGCATTGTTTTCCTGGAATATGAAGTGTCTAAAATGACAGAATGAGCTGGACGCAATTCCGGCTAAGCACAGACGGGAATGATCAAGTTCTGTTTCCAGTATTATTCCCTTTAGTCACCAAGCTGCTGTCTGTCCCTGCCACTTGTTCCCTCTGGATCCTCGGGTGGGCAGTTGGATGATAAGGCTGTTTAGCTGAAGCTACTGATGGAGTCTTTGCTTAAGAGAAATTGCCCTAATTTGGCAAACTTAACTGAGCACACTTGTTCACAGGACCTTTTTCACCAAGTGCAGTGTCTGTAACTTATTCCCCAAGGAATAAGCACAACAGGCTGTCCTGGCAACCCCCAGTTTTCTGAATGATGTGACTGGCAAAATACAGAGAGGGAACTGGAGCAAATTGCCTTGTTGCAACTTGTTCTTTATTTGTAGAACACGATGAACTGAGACTACCCAGTACAAATGCTGCCCATTAACCAACCACGATATTCCCCACTGATGGCTCTCTCTCTCTCTGCATCAGCCAGCTGGGAAGATGGATTCAGCTCTGAGGACCTTTATGTCAGCAGTCCTCGGGCTTTCCAGAGTTGTAATATTTTTAGTGTTGTAATTTAATGTCCCTCTGAAGTAGCTTTGTGTGCGTTTTCCTAGGCTTTCCAAAAAGGAGAGGAAAGAATAAGGCAAATGGAGAAGCGTGTGTGGATTTTGTGACATGTCTGTGTTGGATAGAAGGGGATGGATCCTGATCCTGAGCTCAGGGAGTACCTGGGGGTCACCTGGCCTCTGGTGATGAGCCTGCTCCCAGCAGGGTTTCAGTCTAAGACACAGAGCTTGGAAATATTGGTTGATTGCAGGAGGATTGTGAGAGTTCAGTTGGGGTGTTTTTTGGGAAATAATGAGCTCTACCAAATCCTTTGCTGTGCCTTCAGCCCCTTGGCTATAGCACTGTTCTGGACTGAGGAGATACTGTGTCTCTGCCTTTCTACTGGCACAGACTTCAACCTTGTCTGGGGGTCTTTTATGACTGGAGAGTTATCCCAAACTAATTATCCCAACTTGGTTTCTTTTATGTGGTGCCAAAGAGCTCTGGCCTGTTACTGACACTGCAGTTTATCAAAAATACAAATAGATCTCCATTCTTAAATCAACTTTTGAGGTCTGCTACTGCTAAGAGAAACCTTTGAGCTGTTTAGCTGCATTTACTTTGCTCACCTAAAGAATCAAGAAGCATGGTAGTGTTTAAATGTGAAAAACACTCTTTAGGTTAACTTTTGGAGCTGGCAATAGTGCAGGTATTAGCAATACACTGTCTAGAAAAAAAAAAGTGGCCTTGCTATGAAATGGATAAACATTAAATTTGTTTGGTGTTGGGTTTTCCCCCTTCCATCTCTGCCTTTAGGTAACAACACTGGTTAACACCAGCAACAAGGGCCCCTCCAATAAAAAGCGAGGCCGTTCTAAGAAGGCCCATGTCTTGGCTGCTTCAGTTGAACAAGCAACAGAGAATTTCCTGGAGAAAGGAGACAAAATTGCAAAGGAGAGCCAGTTCCTGAAGGAGGAGCTGGTGGCAGCTGTGGAAGATGTTCGCAAGCAAGGTAAGAGCTGTGGATCTGGTGGCTTCTCAAACTGTGGCTCTTCAGAGCAAGCAGAACCATTCCCTTTTCCCTTTGCTGCTGTTTTAGTGACTCTGCACCTCTTGGCTTGTGGATTCTCAGCTTGCCTGGCTGGCATCCCTGAGCTGTAATATAACTGGATAAGTCTGGAAATTGGATGTCCCAAGTAGAGATTAAGAAGAGAAGCAGAAGGGCTGATTCTTTGAAGAGCAGCTTAGGCTCAAAAGTAAACGTGCTCCCCACAGCTACAAATTTTATGGGACTGCATCTCAAATATGTCGATAACTTCTTCAATATTTGACTGCGTACAGACCAGCACTGTAGGAGGAAGAGCCAAGTGTTGACTCGACAGAGACGTGTTTCTTGAATATGCAAAATGTAAACAGCACCAAACAGAATGTGAAGACCTTGATTAAATATTCCAGGCTTCCTTCCTCATGTCTAATGTTGATTTTTATCATTTTCTTTTTTACTTTCTTGGAGCAGACCTTCAAGAAAAGCCTATGGAGCTGACTTACTCTAAAATATGCACTAGTAAATATTGTTGCTCATAAATCATTTATCATTCTTCCAGTCATGAGTCTTTTCTATGCTTCAGTGAAACCCAGTCAACTGGTATTAATGGTGACGGCTGCTGCTGCAAAAAAGGGAAAACTCATTAGCATTAATTACTTGTTTGTAGCTGAAGTTGCAGAGTGGTGAAATATTAGTTGAAAATGGTTCTAAGTTCTGGATGAGCCTGGTTGACAGACCAAAGAAAGATCAAGGTAAGAAGGCTGCAATTTAAGAGGCTAATTGAGTTGGCTTAATTTAACAACAACAAACAGCAAGAGAGACCCCCTTGACTCCGAGCTTTAATTGTTGGTGCTTGCTGCTCAGTCAAGAGTCAGAACTCATCTGTGGGTGCCTCCAAATGGCTCAGTGATGCTGAGAGAGGGAGCTCTGCTCAGCCCTTGGGACTGAGAAATTCCCTGAGCTGGGTTTATAGCTGAATATTGCAGTGAGAAGCTGGTGGGAAGGAGAGACTGATAAAAAATCTTCCAGATGACCCTTTCCCATGTTTCTTGGCTCCTTCTTGGTTCTGAGACTACACATAGGCTTGATGCCAAAACCTCCCTGCTCTGTTGGCTTTGACAGAGGAGGTGAAGCTCATAGCTGAGAGGTGCTGGAGTGAAATAACTTCCCACCTTAATGTTGCTTCACTTCTTTCTCCCTTTTTGCTGTTTGCAGCCTGTGTGAATTCTGGTGTGAAAGGGGTGGCTGTGCCTGTTTCCTGAGGCTGGGTGGGCGGTCAGGCTGGAGTGAATCTCCTGGACACCAGGGGTGCCCACCATCCTTTGTGGGGACACAGTTGCAACACAGCCAGGGGTCAAAGCTGTGCCCCATCACCAGGCCAGTGTTTGGCCAGGTTTAGCAGAGCAGCTTTTGGTGAGGAAATTAAAAATCAGACCAGCCTTTGAGGAAATGAGAAGCAAATGGTGAAAAATGAGATGAACAGAGGGAAGAGTTATTGCTGCCAGTGCCCAGGAGGATTGCAGTTCTCAGCAGTGCTGATAACGGCAGGGAGATACAACCTCCCAATGTACATGGTTATGCACACTCTGCACCTCAGAAGCCTCCCAGTGTTGTGGTAGACCAGTTGAATTAATGAACTGGAGAAACAAGGAAAGCGTGATGCAAAGCCTGTGTGTGCGCTCAGCAAATCTTCCTGCCCGTGGTGCCTTTTCCTGCCCGTGGTGCCTTTTCCTGCCCGTGGTGCCTTTTCCTGCCCGTGGTGCCTTTTCCTGCCTTTGGTGCCTTTTCCTGCCCGTGGTGCCTTTTCCTGCCCGTGGTGCCTTTTCCTGCCTTTTGCAGCAGGGGCAGGAGTGGAGAGGAGAATCTGGGTGTCGTGGTCAGCAGCAGGGTGATCGTGAGCTGGCAGCAGCAGTGGGATTATAGATACAGAGCACAATTAATCTTCAGCAGGGGACAGGAAAATAGCATTAATAACGCCTCTATTTAGAGTAGGGAGCGGTTTAGTTACCATAATAAAAAAAGATGAATGAATGTAGACAGGGATTATGAAATGATTAGGACAATAGATAACTTGTCTCATCAGAGAAAATTAAATTTTTTTTTTTTTTAGCCTAGTGAGAAGAAGATTGAGAGAGTACATGATTTTAGTGAGCACGCTTGTTCATAAAATCCCATTTGTTGGGGGTAAAAACAAAGAAGTGCAAAGAGCTATTTCGAATGAATAATAGCATGGCTACCTACTAAATCAATGCAAGTGGATCTTCAAAGTCTTCTTGTTTTTTACAATGGAAGAATAAATTACAACTTGCTTTAAATATTAAGCAAGTTAATGAATATCCTACAGTAAGATTCCTGGCCCTTTAAAGCTTTGGACTTTAGATTTCTTATAAAGTAATGAAACTTTTGAAGGTTTTGAGCAGAAGAGTGGAGATAAGGAATCAAAGTGCTTTTCAGCATAGATCCTGCTGTGGTTATAGAAAAGACTTGGTATTGGAAAAGCATTTGATGGGAACACCTTGAATTTCAGCCTTGCTGTAGTGTTTGTTAGAGGCATTTCTGCCATCAGAGCTTTGCTGGGCAACAGAAGGGGCAGTGCTGGTCCTGCCCAGCCTGGCTCCCCCCCTGTGGGGTCTCACTGTGTGTTGGAGGCGTTGTGGAACTTGAACCAGTCCCTTCCCCAGCTGCTTGGCACTGAGACAGCTTCCAAACTGGGCTGAAGAAGGGAATTTCTTTTGTGTCAGACTGGCAGGGCTGTTCCTGATTCCCTAGAATGCTGATGGCCACAGCTCACTGTCTCTGCATCTGCATGTGAGCGTGGGGATCCAGGGAATTACCTGTGCTCTTGCTGTTGTGTGTCTTCTATGGCAACTTCACATGACAGTCCAAAAATTAAAGCTTAAAATTAAAAAGCCTAAGCCTGTATATAGGGTTTGAGGTAAGAGAAGGGATGAATGCTTTGATGTCTCAGGTTGCAAATGCAGGGGAATGAGCCAACTGATTCAGCTCAGTGGCCTTCTGCTTCATGTTTCTAAGTGAAGGGTTCTTCAAAACTGAACAGTGAGATGAATTATGAAAGAGGAAAAACAGTTTTTTCAACTGTACATCACAGAAAATGTGTGGCTTAAGGATTTCCAAGGAGCAGGAGGAGGCCAGTTGTGGAACATCTTGAAGTTAAATACTGAATTCTTCTTGGAAAATTCAACTTCAAAATTCTGTTGTGACCAGTTAGCTGAATTTCTTAGAAAGGTACAATGAGTTCAGGTGGTTTCCTGCAACAATGCTTTAGGAGTGTGCCACTTAGAAAAGCCATAGCCTGAGGGAGCTCTGAGGTGGCTCTTGGCAAACTGTAGGAGTGTTGTAGGCAGTATATGGACTTAATTAAAGACAGGATTAAGGAATTATCAGAAGCTTTTGTTGCTGTGAGTATCAGCTCCTGTGTTGATATGGCAGAAGGTGATGTGGGGCCTCATCCTTTATAGCAGAAAGCCAGGACAGCCCTCTGTGACACTGCTGGTGGGTGTTGAAGGTGGCATTATTGGAGATGGGACTTCAGTACCCAGAGCAGGAGAGACTTGAAACTCTGATTTCCTGCTTGCCTTCATTTGGTGGGGAATGGCAACCTCTGGGGAGGTGTGGTGGGGTGAGCAGGGAGGGAATGGCCTGGTGGCACTTGTGGTGTCCCTGGCACTGCCTGGGGACAGCTTTGAGCTGGAGGTGCTGAAGGGTGCGAGGTGATATGTGGGCACGAGTTCCCAGCTTGGAGGAGGAGCAGCAGTGCCGGCGTGTCCTGGGTGTTCCTGCCTTGCCCGTCCTGCCCTCCTGCTGGCGTTGTACCCATCATGGTCATCGTGTTCCGTGCTGGGAGCAGGGTTGACAGTGCTGCCTGAAAGTGCCGTCACACCCTGTGGGCATGGGGAAAGAGACTAGAAAATGGGAATTTTCTTTTGATGGACTAGAACCTCACCATTTCTAAAATGGGCTTTGTTCCATTAGATTTAATTGAATTCTTAGTGCTTGATTGACAAGATCATAGGATGGCTACTGTTGTCTCTTCTTTTCTCAACTTCTTCCCTTCTAATATCTCATGAAGATCTAAGGTTACATTGGAAAAACAGACTGCTCATGTAAGAATTTGTACCAGCTTTATAATCTGAGTCTCGTAGTTGGCCTTTTCTCCACAGTGTTACTTTACTTCTTAAAATCCTTCTTCCAAAGTGGTTGTGTTACCCGTGTTCAGTGTTGAAAACGGGAGGATTGTGCTGGATCCCCTTGGAAGTGCTGATGTGCACGCACAGTGCAGAACCTGCACATCGAGCCCAGGCCAGAGTGCCCTCTTGCCCTTTGAATCCAGCTAAAATAACTACCCCATGGTGCTTTCCCTTTATAAAAGAAGTCTGAAAGCCAGCTTCCCTTAATTGGCAGAAATGTATATATATGCAACAACTTTAAATATAATCTGCTTTTAATTTTGGGAAGCTGGTTATCTTTTGACACCCTGACAAGCTGTTTGAAACTCACTAAATCTTCTAAAATCTCTTGTTAAAATAAAAGGGAATAGCATTTTATTTTAGGACTGGCTTGAAAGGTTGCAATTTAAGAGATGGATAGAGGATAATTTTGGTTTTTAACTTCATTAGCAATTTCTGAGATTCATGTGAAGCAAGTGGCCCCTTCAATAAGTTGTTTTAAATAGAAAATAAATGAAAACAACGTTTTGGGAGTTGAAAATGTGGGAATTTTACATATAAGTAAATAAAGAAGGAAATACTTGTACTGAATTTTGGTTCTGCCATATCACAGAATGGCCTGGATTGGAAGGGACCTTAGAGCCCATCCCATTCCACCCCCTGCCATGGGCAGGGACACCTTCCACCATCCCAGGTTGCTCCAAGCCCCATCCAGCCTGGCCTTGGGCACTGCCAGGGATCCAGGGGCAGCCACAGCTGCTCTGGGCACCCTGTGCCAGGGCCTCACCACCTCACAGGGAGGAATTCCTTCCCAATACCCAATCTAAACCTGCTCTGTTTGAAGCCATTCCCCTTTTTTGTGTTACTTCATGCTCTTGTAAATATATATCCTTAAATCCTGAGATTGTTAATGGATTTCATACTTGTGGTGAGGAGTTTCATTATTAGCCTGTTCCAGAGCGAATAAAGAAAGGGTCATGTCAGCTATGTTGGGGTTTTGTAATCTCCTGGCTATTGGAAGTGTTCAGCATTGGTGGTACATCATCTCTCACCCATCTGGAAATCTGGAGTTCTTAACCCTTGTTAAAGTAATGAGTTGTGTTCCCCAAAGCTGGGTAGGGGGTAGCTTTGGGTTGATATTCAGAGCTGGCCTGTACTTGGACAGAAGCTTTTTTGCTGTGTCCCAGTGCAGAAGCAGCATATTTTTATCTTAAAATGTTATATGCCGCTCTTGGTTGTATTATTTAAGATGATGGAAGGGTGTTACATAGGAGGGAGCATTTGAACAAAATTGAGTATCTTGATGTGGTTGCTTGGGCAGGCTGGCAGCTGTGCCTGGGCTCAATTTAGCTGTGAAGGTGTGTAGTGCCTGGGTGGGGGAAACTTCCTGGACAGGAGATTATGGGTGAGGATGGTCAACCCCAGGCTCTCCAGCTGTTGGCATTTCTGAGCAGTTAAAAATAAGTTGTTAACTAAGTGGGAGCCTCCTGGGACTGCATCACGCAGAGATCTCGGCGCAGCCCTCGCCCTGTTTGGTGTGGGGGGCTCCATGGGACTCACTGTCAGCTGTCACTTGTCAAGCGCTGGTGGAGGCTTTTTAGTCTCATCTGAGACAGGCTATTTTTATTTCGGTATTTGGCCGTGTGGACACTTTTTCGTGCAGGTTTTTTGGAAGCCTCTGAAACAGCAGCTACAGCAATCTGCTTTCTGGTCATCTCTTGCTGCCTGCACATCCCTGACCCTGAGGACCTACCGTTTTCTGAACTAAGTCCTAGCTGTTCTCTCAGTGTTTCTGAGATGCTGAGAGATCCAAGGATAATAATGTGGATTCCAAAACTTGCTGCTGTGTAGGAACGGTGGTACTGGAAGCTGCCCCAAAAAGTGAGGGAGAAATCCAAAATTTACTCCTCTGACTACACGCAGGCATTACTTTTATGTTTTGTGAATGCCTTCTGGAGGAATTGCTCTAGCTGTGCAAAGTGGCCTTTGCTTTTCATAGTTAACCAATGGCATTGTTACCATCTGAAACCCAAATTCTTTGCTCCTGCACCAGATGCAGCCCCACAGGCTATGAAATGTTGAAGCATTTTACGAAGCGCTGCCTGGCTTTGAATTCCAACCAGGGCATATCCAGCCAGGTCATCGCTCCGAGTTGTTTACGGTCCCAGGAGCTGTGGCAGCTCGCTGTGTGTTTACAGGGCTTTCTGCTGCTTTCTGCTTAACTCCTACACACACACAAATCAAAGCTTTTGCTCAGGCTTTGAAAGCATCCGAGCTTGGGAAATAACTGCAGCCCTGCAAAGGCGTGCTGAATTGGCCTCTCTAGAGAATTCTGGCATGCTAAAACACCTGTACAAATGGAAATAAGGACAAAAGTGTGATTTCCCAGCCCTTCCTCCCTGCACAAGCCCCTCTGCCCCGATGCCATGTGGTAGCTGTACCTAGAGGTAGCCACATGCAGTATTAATGGTCGGCTGTATTTCACAAATGTTTTGTTTTCGAGACTTGGGTTGGCTCAGGAGCCTTCCCAGCGGCTGGGGCAGTGCTGTGTGGTGCTGAAGCAGCCCCCGTGTCCCCCCGTGCAGGTGACGTGATGAAGAGCGCCTCGGGGGAGTTCGCAGACGACCCCTGCTCGTCGGTGAAGCGCGGGAACATGGTGCGGGCCGCGCGCGCCCTGCTCTCCGCCGTCACCCGCCTGCTCATCCTGGCTGACATGGCAGATGTCTACAAGCTGCTCGTTCAGCTCAAAGTAGTAAGTGTGGGTCTGTGCTGTGCCTGGCACGCCGGGGGTGCCCTGCCGGGTGCCCGCTGGGCGCGCGACCCCGTGGGGTGTGCGCCGGCAGCGGCCCCGTCTGCAGTGGGGAGAGTCTTGGGGTTTTTCCTCCCAGCAGGATGTGGGGAGGGTCTTGGGGTTTTTCCTCCCAGCAGAATGTGGGGAGGGTCTTGGGGTTTTTCCTCCCAGCAGAATGTGGGGAGGGTCTTGGGGCTTTTCCTCCCAGCAGAATGTGGGGAGGGTCTTGGGGCTTTTCCTCCCAGCAGAATGTGGGGAGGGTCTTGGGGCTTTTCCTCTCAGCAGAATGTGTGCAGTGGGTGTGTGTCACTCATTTTTGTACTTGCTGTCAGTAGCTTTTGACATTGAGTTGCACTCTGTTCTGAACTTTTAGTACAGAAACTAACTGAGCCCTGGTCTGCAGCTGCAGGTGATAGTCAGCCCTTTCATCTTACAGAAGTAATTTGGCTTTCTTATAACCAGTACTCCCTTGCAGCTACTAGGGATGAGTAGCTTTGGCAGGCTAAATAAAAATGAAAGTGGACTGTTTGAGGAAGGCTTTTCTTCCCATGAGCAGCAGGGTGGGTGAGTGGTTGTGCAGAATTTGAAGTGAAATGACACTGGATACCGGGTCTCCTTTTGCAAATGAGCTTTGAGGACTCTCCTTGTGCCCTTTGACCACTGCCATGGCTCTGCCAGGGCCCTGGACTCCTTCATGCTCTTTCAGATGTGTGTACTTGACTGTCTCTAGTAGCTGGTGACTGTGAAATAGTAGCTAAGCACTGTATCCTCTTAGCCTTTAAAGTGTCTCTCTCCAAAAAATAACAGGGGGCAGAGGAAGATTGCATTCTCTGTCTGCTATGAAATACATTCTGAATTACTTCCTGACCTGTGGACTGTATTGCTTGGCAAAATATGTGAGTATATATTCTTTTAGGTGGAAGATGGTATCTTGAAACTAAGAAATGCTGGCACAGAGCAGGACTTGGGTATCCAGTACAAAGCCCTCAAACCAGAAGTGGACAAGCTTAACATAATGGCAGCCAAAAGACAACAGGTATAGTGTGGCAACTTTCTTCTGTATGTTAATTTTCCTTTTTCTTTTCCAAAATAAGGCAGCCTTGCTGCTCTTGGACAGTGCCTGTTGCTGGTAATACTTTTTACTTAATTTTTTTACATTATTGCTGAGTACTTTGTGTTGTGCTCTGCCATGTTTGGAACTGTGAGCTTGCCTGGTAAGCAAGAAAAGTCTGCTTGGCTGTAGGGTGCTGCTTCTGATGGAATTGGTTCTTAGTAGCATTTGTTTATGTCAAAGTTTTAGTGCCTTAATGAAATGCTGCTCCCCAAGAGCTGCCCTTCCCGTTTGGAAGCAGTGCAGGTGTGGGTGAGGACAGGGAGCTGAGATGTGTCCCAGTCCTGGGGCACTCTCCACTAGACCACGTTGCTGTTGTGGTTCATGCAGATGGACTGAACGTGTCCACGTACACAGGGAGCAAAATTCATGGCTGGGCACAGCTACAACTTCCTGAGGAAGTGAGTGGTGCTGCTCACTGGTCTTGCACTGAAATGTCCATTGGAGAAGGGGTTTGAATTCCTGTTTGTTATGGGTATGTTCTGTGTTTGGATAGCTTGTGCTTAGCCTGAAATTGCGTGTGAAATTTGTTTTGTTCAACAGCACTGGTGTGACTCATTCTTGTGTAGTTAAGTTTTCAAAAGAAAGCAGAGGTGTGGGCAGTTTAACTTATCAGGAATAGCATAATTCTTTTAGAGCATTTTTTGCCTCTTTGTTCTGTAGATATGTACAAACCAAAACTGCTTATGCACCTCTGACACTGCTTGGGGTTTTTTTGCACAGATTTGTCTTAGAAAATAAGCTGGGTACAGTCAAAAAGGGATTTCCAGTTGGTTATGTATCTCAAATCTGATTGCAGTAAATGGGAGTAGGGTTGTGATGGCAATGCAATAAATGCTCTTAAACTGCTTTGTGATGGATTGTTCCACACTATGGGAAGTGGTTGTACAAAATCTGTAAATCTCTCTGCCTGCTTGGAGTGCCCTCCCTGCTCTGTGTGTACCTTACAGAGGTCACCTATTGCCCATTCATTTTAGAGAGCCTGACAGAATTTTTTTCCCTTTTCTCAGTAAGGCAGTCCTTGTCTTCATTTTCGCTGCCTCTTTGTTAGATTTAGGAGGTAACTTTAAAATGATGATGCTGCTAATAACTGTGGTTGTTCCTCCTTTTATAAACTTATTGCTTGTGCTGGACTCAGAAGCTTTATCTGATCATGGTGCTTCTGTTCCAAAACAGAGGTGATGGTGCTTTAGAGAATTACAGCACAGAGTGTTTGGGAAAAGACTTACGGACTTGCTCACTAATCTTGAATTAGTGGTAATTACAGTCATTGGATTAATTTTGTCTCATTGGAGGTGAACAAGAAGCTGAATGAGATGATACACTTGTTCTTCTGAAATTAAGTACCTGAGTCTCTTGAGGAGAGTAAACGCCATCTTCTAGGTGTGATTAAAGAAAACATTCTGGTTGTGAGTCTGGGAGTTTAAATTAAAGATGATCTTGCTTCTCATTTGCAAGTGCAAGACAGGACAGCTTTCAAAATGCTGGTCCTCTGCTGCAGAGGAACAAAAATCCAATGTCAGATTTTGAATTGTGGTGTTGTGAATTGCCCTGCAGTGTTGTTGTTTTTTGACTTTATGAATCTGTCGTGTTTTGCAATTAGTTGAGCCCTTAAGGAAAGGAATATTCTGCAGACAGATTTGAGCAGATTTGAGGCGAAGAACCTGCCTGTCCTTTGAAGATGCAGGGAGACAGTGCAGGGATGTTGAATGTGGGCAATGCTCTCAAACGCTTTTTTTCCCCTTTAATTTTCCTAACAGGAGCTGAAAGATGTGGGTCACCGCGATCAGATGGCTGCAGCCAGAGGGATCCTGCAGAAGAACGTGCCCATCCTGTACACGGCCTCTCAGGCCTGCCTGCAGCACCCTGATGTTGCTGCCTACAAAGCCAACAGGGACCTGATCTACAAACAGCTGCAGCAGGCGGTCAGCGGCATCTCCAACGCCGCCCAGGCCACCGCCTCGGACGACGCTGCCCAGCAGCAGGGCGGGGGCGGAGAGCTGGCCTATGCCCTCAACAACTTCGATGTGAGTTGGAACCTTGCTCTGAAAAACCCCCTCTAGCTTTCCTCGTTGTTCACCTGGTTTGTTAGCCACAGCTTGCTTTTATTGATATTGCCTGGCAGATCATTTTCTGCTGAAGTACAGCAAGTTGTAGGCAAAGTAGATTTTTTTTTAAAAAAAAAAAGTCGTTTCCCAAACTAGGGTTGATGGAATATGGAAAGTTATATATGTGGTTCTTGGTGATGGAAGGCTGTCAAGTTAAACTAGCTCTGAAATAGCAGTTAGCCTACTGCTACATTAGATGGTTTGTTTGAAATTGATTATTTCATAATATATTTATGTAATGTATTCTTGGAGGTGACAGAAGTGATTTATTAAAAGTGAATAATGTATTTGGAATTGCTGAAACTACCTATTGAGAGGAACATGAAGTGGGAAGTTTTAATATGATCTTTGGTTGGAAATGAAGTAATTTTGCACTGAAATGTTGTTCTGATCTGTCATGTTCTTTATCTTGCATTCAGCACGTTGCTGAGGACAGCCATGCATTTTTACTGAGATCGCTTTCCTTTTGAAGCCAGGATTCGGTGTCTACCTGATTCAGCCTCTGAATTTTAAATGCTGTAGCATTAACTTACTCTAGAACTTTATTTAATATTGCAAAGCCATCACTCAAAAGGCATTTAATAGTTGTGGTTTTGCCAGATTTTGCTCACCTTTTCCTTTTTGCTCTTACCACTCTTGTTCCTCCCTTTCTGCCATGTGTATTTTACTGAGGTAAAGTTCTGTTTGAGTTCTCCCTGGGCCTGATGGGAAGCCTTTCCCTGTGATCTCTTGGGTAACAAGAGGATGTCATGGCTGTCTTGATCTTTGTGACTGATCTCAGTTTTGAGTTTGCCTTTCTGAAATTCCATCAGTAAGCCTTAGGGGTGTGCCTCAGGTTAGCCCCGAGGGGCTGCAGGTTCTCACAGGTGTCTGTGGGAGGGGAAGGCAGCCCTGCAGCAGCAGCACCGTGTCAGGGGCTGGAAATGAAGAAGCAATTCAGTTCAGGTTTGTGGATTGGCTTCTACAGCTCAAACCAGCTAGTGGGATTTCTGATAAATCACCCTCTTTTACTTCTTTTACTCTACAAACTCTCCAATATACGGCTGCAGACTTTTTGAGTGTTGCAGTTCACATGAAGCTTTCAGAGCTTTTAATTCCACTTTGTGAGGCTCTCTAATAGCAGCAGTGCCTGATCAGCAGGCCAGCTTCACAATAGCTTCGTCATCTCATCCCTGCCAAAGGAGGCTGACAAAACAAATGTGTTGAGGTTCTTGGCAGATGTTATCCCTGCGCTTCATTTCCTGCTACTGCTTGAGTGTTATTACGCTCCTGTAGCAGAGGCTTTGAGCACACAAGCCCCCAGATACTCCAGTGATGGTAACATATTAAATGGCTACCAGAAGATAACAAGGTGATTGTTATCTCTCTTTTTTGATGGTGCAGTTCTGGAGTGGTACCATTGTATTAGCCAATGGCTAGAAGTTTTAGGAAAAATGAGGAGAGGATGTGTTGGAGAGCACACGCCGTGTTCTCATCCCGCTGTGACGGCTGCGTGGTTACTCCGCAGGGATATGAAATGTGCTGGCTGGCAGCAGGAGGTGGTTGTGACGTGGCTGCTGAGGTTAGCTCAAGTACAAACTGGCTGAGAAAATTCCCATTTCAAAAAGCTTTGGGGCTTCTTTTAGAACTAACAAATTCTGCCCCCGAAATAACCCAACCAAACCCTAAACAAACCACCAAACCTTGAAATGGCCAAATTATTTTTCTTTATTAAATTACAGACCTGTTTAAACAAATCACATGAAAGTAGTCAAGGGTGATAAATACTGTGCAGCTTCTTCTTGGGGAGCTTCCATGGGTGGTGGTGTTGGCCCCTTGAGAGCAGGTACATCAGTGCTGCTTCTTTCAGCCCTGAGTCTCTTGGTATGAGCTGTGCTTGCCAACACTCTGGCAAGAGAAACCTGTGGTAATTTTCTGCCATGAAGAAATTGATTTCTGTGTGGTTTGAAACCTTTGTGTTGATCTTTCACTTGGAGAATTTTTGAGAATACAGTTGTATTTACCTGCCCAACATTGAAGAGAAGAAAGACTGTACAAAGTAGGGCAACAGAGCACAATACATAGAGCTAATTTTGGATGTTTGTTTTCTTGTTCATGATGGGATAATTACATCTGACAAGTTAACTAGAGAAGGCCTGTCCAGATTGACATGTCGTTAGGAAGAATTCTGTACTTTGAACCTTAGTTTTGCTGGCACATTTGACTATTGCCATTCATGTAACGAGGCTTCCTGGGGCCAAGTTTTGTTTAGCTGTCAAAGCAGCACAAGAAATGAGTAGCAATATAATCTGCCGGGAAACCTCTTAGTAATTTTACAAAACTACTCATGAAAATCCTCCTCAGTGCCAAAATGGTGTTGTTTGCCTCTTAATGCCCGATCGGGGGCTGGCTCTCAGTGTTGGTTGTGCGGATGACTTAACAGTAACACACTGCTTGGGCTGGTGACTGACTCGCAGAACTTTTTCCTTTGCTAGAAACAAATTATCGTGGACCCCTCGACGTTCAGCGAGGAGCGGTTCCGGCCGTCCCTGGAGGAGCGGCTGGAGAGCATCATCAGCGGGGCGGCGCTGATGGCCGACTCGTCCTGCACGCGCGACGACCGCCGCGAGCGCATCGTGGCCGAGTGCAACGCGGTGCGCCAGGCGCTGCAGGACCTGCTCTCCGAGTACATGGGCAACGTGAGTACCCCTGCTCTGCCTGCTCGCTTCGGGGCTGTAACTCCACACGAGCAGCTAAAATAGGGAATTGAAGCCGTGTCCCTCAAAGCTGGTTTGTTCTGTCCCAAAGAATTGGAACAGTAACAAGTGTTCCTGAAAGGTTTGTCATGAGGTAGGGTGAAACGTACTTAAATTATCAATAATATCCTAAAATTGACCTCTGGTCTTCCAAGCTCCTTTCATCGTAAAGTGTTAATCCTTTGGCACTGCTTGTATTTTTATTTTATGACTGTTAATACTGGTTTGTAGAGAAATTCAGACCTCGGTTTACATAAGGTAACTGGGCTTATGCAAAAAGTTCTCCTTCACTTCTGTTGACTCTTGGAAACTTTAACTGTGTCATCTTTGTAGCTGAAAGCATACATTGTCAAAATCAAGTTGATTATTGTTGCTACTCAGTTTGAATAGAAGTGATGTGTGAAGTTAAATATGTAGTAAAAAATCCTGAGAGCAGTTTGGTCTAAGTATTTGGCCCTGAGCAGTTCTTTTCCAGTGTTTAGGCACTGAATGTGCACACAGTGTTTGAAGCCTGAGAGGGTTTCTGCGGTTGGAGTAAGTGTCATGTCATGCGGATGAGCTTCTGCATTTGAGGGCATCATGGTGCAATATTGGACTTCCTTCCCCTCCATTGCCCCTTTGCTCTTGTTCCAGTGGGTTTTAATCTGAAGAACTTGCTGTGTTGAGAGATGAGATCAGGATATCATAAGATTATAGACTAGACTATATATTATTGTTAAACTTCAGTACTGTTAAAGCTGATTTTGGAAATAAAGTTGCAGAAATGACAACAACTTAAGCAAACTGTGTGGCCTGTAGCACTGTGGCAAGTAAAATTGTCTGAAGAAATCTTAATGGGAGGAGGTGAAGTCTTATTTATGCTTTTGAACTTGTTTGAGGTGCAACTTAGTTCAAATATACCTTTTTTAGACAGCAACTCTTTATTTAGGAACCTTGCTGCATTAGGTACTTTACCTTCAAATCTTGTGGCCAAAGCGATTTCAACATAGAATAAAACTGGTCCAAAGGCTGCTGTGTGTGGGTTGGAGTGGTGGAATTTGGAGAACAGATGCAGTGTGTGGTAGAGAGAAAGGAAAACAAGGATTTCTGTTTACCAAAAGAAGGGCAAAGTAATTGAACAAAACTGAAAGGCAAGTCTGATGTAGCCTGCGGGCTGAGCTAGGTATTCATGTAGTCTGTCTTAATTGCTTGTGAAAGTAGCTTGTGCTCAGAATTGACATTTTGTAGAACTTGAGACTGCAGCTGGGAAGCAAAGCACGGAGTTGTGCCACTCAGAACTCCTTTGAGCAGGGTGTTTTATAAGCCTATGAAGCATCAGCAATAATCCCTCAAATGCGCTGCTGGATTGGATGGAGCCCTGTCAGCACGATTGCGAATGGAGCAGCCACCAAAGGGTAATTAAACATGTGCAAGAGGTAAATGCTCGGTCTTGCATGTAGGAGTTGGTGGCATTTGTCTCATTGAAAGTTGGTCAATAGCCGTGTGAGAGTGCAGAGCTTTGACTTCCTCTCACGGCCATGCCTGTCCTCCTCCTCAGCCATGTGCTTTTGTCTCTGATAGGCAAGTTAAAGTAATCGTGCTGAGATGGAAAGAATGTATTCCCTCTGTTATCTTCTTCAACACATTGTGAAATTAGTGGAGCATACTGAATTTTTTAGTCGCTGCTATGTTAGGATTGTAGACAGTGTAGTTGGGGAAATGAGATTAGAAATTCAGTGAAATGGAGTGGAAAAAGCAATTGATAAATTATGGTGAAAATGTGGGATGGTGTGTAAAAATCCATACTGTAAACCCCTCTGTGATTAAGCTGAAGAGTGACTAATAGTTGGGAATCTAAACAGTGGAAATGGTTTGATACATCTGCAGGAGGAGTAGGGATGTGCTGACTTAGAGTAGTGGCAGAGGAAATGTCATTTCATGTATATGTATGATATACCCACAGCTCCTGGGATGCTCTCCTCCAGCCTCCCTTTGAAGGAGGAAGTGAATTGGGCATTAAATCTGTTAATTGCACAGCACTTGCAGTGCATCGTAAATCCTATCCAAGTGCTAGAGTAAGAGGTATTTATTGGCCAAGTGTAAAAATTGAGAGAAGATTGGATGAGGAATAGACTGGAAGGGCTGAAGCACAGGAGTGTCTTGAGGCAGACTCCCTTTTAGCTTTAAATGCCTTTTCTTCAGTGACTTCCTCTAGCTTTTGGGCTTTCTTTCTCATCTCTGGCAATAACAAGACTGTTTTCTAGACAGTTTATAACTCAAAGTTTAGTGTTTTGGACCCAGAGTTTAACTGTTTCTCTGTGCCTGTCCTTGAGGGTCTGTAAGTCTGCAAGCATTGGCAGCTGTGTTATGGAGTGTGGCAGAAGTTTTTAGCTGAATAACAGTTTTTGGCAATAAAGTGAATTGTAGGATCTCTTGACCCCCGCTGCATCTGCTGGCATGGTGATGAATCCTGTGATTATGCCCTTAAAAGAAGGGCAAGATGTGCTTGTTCAGTAGTTTGTTACAGAAGTTTGAATCCCCTTTTTCTTAGATTGTGGGTGTATTATTTCCTTTTCCTCTAGCACACCTTCTCCTGCCATTTTCAAGAGCAGTCCAGCTTGGTCAGACTAAAGCTTGTACATCAAGGCCAGCATCCTGTCAGACAGTGGTGAGTAGTGGATCCTGCAAGCAGGAGGACAGGAACAAGGGAGCTATGTAATTTATCTTACCCCAAGTATCCCCCCAGTGCTGCCAGTCTGCAGCTCAGGGCACTTCCAGAGGTGGCATTGCTGACTGCATTTAATGGCTCTCAATGGACTTTTCCCCAATGAAGCTGTGGAGTTTCTTAATAAACTTACAGCATCCACAGTCATCTTAGCAAGGAGTTCTCCTGCTTAAATGGGTGCTGTATGAAGAAACATCTTTTGTTTTGAAGCAGAAGAACCTCATCATGCCTGTTCTGTTGGATGTTTCCTTCATCTCATTTAGGAAAAGCCCCTGAGCAGCAACTCCTCGCTCATCCTTTCCTGTGCCACTGTTGTTTCAGAGCCATATCATGTAGGAGGCTTTGGTCTAAGTTTCCCCAGAATGAAGTGTCCTGGTTTTATTAGATCTTGCCATAAATGAGTTACTCACAGTCTCCTCTCAGCTTCGGCTTTGCCCTCATTATCGAGCAGCGTGGTGGCTTTGGACGGGGTTTGTGGAGGGAATGTCCCAGGGCCTGTGTGTGCCTGCATCTCACAGCAGTTTGTCTCAGCTGATTTCAGCCTAGTCCTGAGGACTAATTAGCATTTTCTGTGGTAGTGGCTGTCTCTTTGTGTAGATCTACATGGAGAATCCAGCTCAGGTGGCCCAGGAAGGCTTCGAGATGAGAATTGCAGTGTGTGCAGTGACAGCGCTGGGAGAGGAGTTTCAGAAGTGCAGTGCTCATGTGAGCCACAATGCTGGCATGGTCATGTTCCCCCATCCCCTCCTGTGCCCTGTCTGTATCCTCACGTTCCCACTGAGCTTTGGGGACCAGAACTGCACGGGCTGTTCAGGATTCGGGCAGTGTCACAATATCTTCTGGTTTTGTTCTGCAGCCCTGAGCTACCAGTGCCTCACACTTGATGTGTTCTCTGACATCTGCCGAGCAAGGAGGGGGCTCCAGGAACAGCCACCCTCAGGATTCAGCTCCTGAGCCACAGTGGCAGGAGGCTGTTTCTGTGGATGTTAAGTGAGATGGGCTTTCATTACCTGTGTCCACTGAACTTCATTGGCAGCTTTATGACCTAACCTCTTGGTTTATAAGCTACATTCTTTGAAATCCCAGCTGTTCATCCCTTAATTGTAGCATCTGATTCTCTAGCTTTTCTCCCCTCCTCTTCCACTTCGCCTGGGGAGAGCCATTTTCCATTATGGCTTTTGCTCACTTCTCACAATTCCACCAGAAAATAGTTTTCCTTTTTAAACTTGCATTGCAGATCCCTCCTGGATTGAAATAGCACGGATGCCTGTTTGCATTTGGGTTTTATTACTTGGAGTAAGTTTGATTCTTGCTGCTGGTGCTGAATGGCAGAGCTAGAAGGGGAAGGCCTAAACTCATTATTGATTCTGAGTAGCTTTGTAAAAGCAGAGTAGTCCAAGGTCTTGGTTCTGGGATCAACTGCCTGGAATGTAGTAAATTGACCACATCAGTTGTAGCTAAGTTTGTAATATAACTCACAGATGGCAAGACCCAGATCTTTGTATGATCTGTGGCAGTCAGGCATTCTTGGTGTGTATTTTATTAATTAAATGAAGAAATTTCAAAGCATATTTGAGTTTAGTTGAACATCGATTCCAGACTTAGGCAGGGCAGGAGGGCAGAGCAAGCATCGAACTGAATGATGCCAAGATTAATAGTGCAATCAATGAAGAAGTTAGTAAGAAATGTAAGAAAATACAATGGAAACAGTCTTTTGTGTCTGACTCCATGATCTTGTGTGGGTACATGTTGACCTCTTGCAGTTTGCTCCAAATAACAAGGATGAAGCTGTATATTTTTTGACACTACCACCACTTTATCCCGGCGTTGCCTTTGCACTGGCAGCTGGTGAGATTCCTCTCCCACTGTGGGTACAGCCAACATCTCTGCTTTTCTGTACTGTGCTACTCATCTCTGCCTCAAAGTTAACATAACTCCAGTGAAAACTACGTGGATATCTAAACTACTGAAAGCAAATGCATTAAAAAATCCCCAGTGGGCTGACAGCTGAAGTACTTCTGTGTTTGAGAAGCTGGTATGTAGAATGGAGAAGTAAGAAAATGTGTCACTGACACAGGAATCCACAAACTTTGCCGTGACAGGTATGTGCTCTGCGCTGTAACCCTCTGGGTGTCATTAGCACTGGGCTTGGGCAGCTTGCCTTGCTGTCAGCTCTGTGTTACACCTGGCAAACCCTGGAGATGGTGGCTCTGAGGCTGGGCTCTGAAGGGGTTTGGGGTTTAGCAGGATAGAAAGCACAGGCAGTGCCCTGGAAATGTAACCAACAGTTTCCAGTGTGCTCTCAGCGTGCCCTGAACTTGCAGAAGACATCAGTTATCTGACTGACATGTAAGACTGGAAATAAAAGCTTCCTTAAGCTTTTGACAGTCAATTTTTATAGCCTGGTGCAGGAGCCCTGAGGGATGGGGACAGTTGGGCTCCTTTCCATGAGCCAGCAGTGGTCGGAGGTGTCCAGCTCAGTTTAGTATGCATGAGAGCTCTCATTTTCAGTCTGTTCTGTACCCCATCAATTTCTAATGCATCCAGCTCCCCTTTCATGCACACCCCAGTAACTCAGCCTTGTACCAGCAGAAACATTGTCAGGAACTGTAGTTTGGCGAGTGCGGAATGCGGACCCGGAGCCCCATTGTGTACCACATGCTCTTGTACAATAAAATCCCTTGTTACTACATTTGGAAACGATAAATCATGTTACATAAAATAGCCTGACAGGTCCCATTTCAATGGGAATTTTAATGCTTTTATATTAACATTCTGACTGTGTCCTTGACTGTCTGGATTGCATTAGAGGTGCTTGGCAGCAAATGGAGAAAAGCCATTGGGAGCTGGTTCAGAGCAGGCGTTCCAGGCACACATCACTTCAGGATGGCTTTTTATTTTCCCTGGTTTCCATCTTCTCTTTGGCCTCAAGTGCTTGAGCACCACAGCAGGGCCTGTTTGGGAGTGGGGGTTGTGTTTCTTTTTGTGTTAGATTTTAACCTGACCTATGCTGGTGTGGCACAACTGGGAGGGGAGGGAGGTGGTTGAGCCCAGGCTGTGGCCCTGCGCTGCCTCGGGGAACTCTTGCAGTGGTTTGGATCTCAGGGTCTCCAGAGAAGGTCTCAGCACTGCTGGATTTGGACCTGGTGGGGCCATAACTTGCTAAATGCTTGGTTTGCACCCTGGTGTCTGTGCTCAGTGCAGTTAGGGGAATGTTCTGCTCCAGACAAGTGCTCTTTCCTCAGCCTTAGTTGCACTATTTTGCTTTTCTTTCCTAAGCTTCTTTGAGCATCTCTGATGCTTGGAAGTGATTGGGCAGGAAAGTGCCTAGCTTATCTATTCAATATCTGCTGGGAGAAATCATTTGTCTTCAGAACTACCAGCAAAGGATATTTCTACTCCTGACACACTTGCAATTTACAGAATGGAGATGTATTTTCATGATGAATTTGCCTATTAATGATGTTGATCCACAGCTTTGTATTCCCATCAAGGATCCGAGCTTGGAAAGGAACACGTGAATTTTCACATGACTGTAAAATTCATTTATAGCAAGTATCTATATACTGAAAGGGCTCTTGCATAGCCCTTTTAATGAAAGCATCTGTTTCTGTGGAAATAGATGTGAATTAAAATGGCACACTGATCTGTGTTGATGATAAAGATGCTGATAAAAATTCTGCCTTGAGATAATCTACACTTTCTTTTTTAATATTGTTTGTCAGTTTAAGATGCCTGAATGCTGACATGATGGATGTGGTTTGAAAGCCTGGATGGGTTTTCCTGTCATGGACTTTGCTGCTCAGTAGAGAGCTGTGCTGTTATGCTGGGCCCTAATTTCCATAGACATTATTGGTTTGACAAAGATGCTGCTTTTAAAAACAGAACATTTCTGAAGTGATAAGAGAATTTTAAGTTTAATGCTTACAGGCTGCCATAGAGTAAATATTTCAGCACCATTGGAGTGAAGCCAGATGAAGATGATGACAACTTCACACTGTGTCAGTCAGGCATTTTTGGGCTACAGAATCAAGCTGCCAGGTGTTCACCCTGCACCATCCTGGTTTGGGACTTAGTGTGGGGTTTTCGGGAGATGTTCTGGCACCTTCTGTTTGTTAGGGAGTAATACAGGGACTTACTGAATTTAAGAGAAGCCAACTCAGGAAGTTTTGTAAGCCTTGTGATCTTTGGGTTTTGAAGCTCTTCATTCTTCCCTGTCATGCCAGTGGTTCCCTGAGCTTGTCCCAGTGTTGATGTGGAATTGCTGATTTAGAGACCCCAAACAACTCGGGGTGCCCAGCCCCAGAGGGGAGGGAGGGCAGCACATCTGGGCTCCAGCTGTGTGCCCTGGGTGGGGGCACTTGCCAATGCAGCTATTGATGCCAGTGGCACAACTTGCAAGTCCTGGATGCTTTCTCAGACCCAAGACAGTTTTTGTGCTGTGCAGATGCATTTCTTAAAGAAGCATCTGGCTGGCTTAGTGCCTGCTGAGAGAATCCAGCGAAGCCCAGCACTCACACCTCAGGTCTGGTTCCAGTACAAGTCTAGAAGTCTGCTGAAGTCTTAAATCACTGCTGCACTCCATCCACTGCCTTCAGCCTTTGCTTGTTTGGTGCAGAGCTGCCAGCAAGAGCTCTCTTAAATTGAATAGATTTGACAGCAGCTGGGACTTGTTCTGAAGTGCCTTGTACAGCAGAACTCACCCTTGCAGCCTCTCCACGCTTTGCAGCATTTTTGTTACAGACTCCTAATGTATGTAAAAGAAGGAAGGTGGCTGCCCTCACTTACAGTGCTCACTGCAGCCAGCTGTGCAGCACAGCTGAGCTCTAGGGCTGTCTCTGAACAGGAATTGAGTGCTGTGGATACCTTGAGTGGCAGTGAAGGCTGCCATCCTACCTGGTCCCTCCTTTCCCCCATCACCCTTTGGTTTTGTGTTGGTGAAACACCTGGTTCTTCCTCTCATCAGGCATATGTCCATCTCCAATGTTAACACATTCTAGTCTTCTAATAATGCATTATAAATCTTGACTTTTCTTAATCTCATGTTGATTAAATAACATTTAAGATTGGTGCAGCGAAAAGCAGCAGTAACAATGTACACCCTTGTTTGTGATATGGAGGTTGGCATTTTGCAATGTTTTACTTTTGTTGAGCTGTAAGTGGTTTTACATAAATACACTCCAGTGCTGTGCGTGGATTCTGCTTTGACATTGTGGCTTATGACTTAATTCATTTGAATTCTACTCTTTTGTAGAAAAACATTTGAACTTTATCTGCCTACATAAGATCAAATATGTAGTCACCCCTAATGCAGCTCCATTTGGTGATACTTGAGTAATCTCTCAAAGTCAAAATTGAGGAGTATGGATGGAATGGAGCATGTAAGTTTGCACAGTGACTGCTGATCTGTGGATAAACAGTCTTTTAGCCTCCAGCAGGATCATGCTCTCAGTGTGCAGAAGTATTACACACACAACTGGGCTTTTCAATTCCTCTTGTTGGAGGAAAGGGATGATGGAATTATTAAAAAGCTGGAATACCACAGTTCTTGTATTACAACAAAATACTTGCATCTCAAGTCCTTGACTTCTCCTTTTTCTTTTGCCTTATTCTAATACAAACTCTGGGTTAAGTTCCATCTGCAGGATGGGATTCAGGAGAGAATGGGAACAGTCACTGTCCATGTACACACATGTCCCTGTGGCCATGTGGTGCCACTTGTCCCCTGTCCAGTGCTCCTGTGATGTGCAAAACCTGTTGTGTTCTTTCATTTTCTTCCTTTCCAATACCTCTTCATCTTTTTTACAGCTCCTGCTGCAAGCATTAGAGGTCTTGATGGAAACCTGGATATTCTCTTCTGGATGTGGTGTTTATTATCCAGACTCTGCTCTTGCTTAACCTGTTTTATCCTGTGTAAGAAAGCTGATGTTCTGTAATGCTCTTAATGTGTCCTGGAGCTTTAGACCTCCTTTGTCCCAGAAAGTCAACGGAATCAATACAGAATAATTAGCATTTGTGGCTTATCCAAACAGTGGCAGCCCTCTGGAATTTAAATAGAGGCAGAAGAGTGACTTAATCCTTCTCATGTCTGAGAAAAGGATGAGGCTTAAGCTGTATCTTGGAAAGCTGTTGAAATAGAGGAGAGGACTTTGGCTTCCTTCTGGCCTGCAGAGGGACACGTTCCTTTAGCTGGAGGGACGGGAGTTAGAGGGGAAACAGCAGAGCCAGCTTGCGTATGGCAGGGTTAAAAGCTTACTCAGGCTGTCTGAAAACACTTCATAACTTTGGAGACTGGATACTCACAAATTATTCTTGCTGAACAGGCATTCTAGAAGAGTGGTTTCCTTACAATAACAGCAGCAAAGCCAGAGGCTGTCAGGCCAGGAGCTGCCTTGCAAAGGTGGGCTAAAAGCTGCATTTTTCTCAGCACCAATTAAAAACAGCATTGGCATCGGGCCACAAGAGGAAAACCAGGGCATGTGCAAAATTAGCAGTAGGCAGTGAAGAAACAAACCCAGATGGTTCTGAGCTGGCTTTCACAAATACCTGTGCCTTCCACAAATGGAGGGTGTTTTTCTTTATTGTGTGTGTCAGAGTGAACGCAAATATTGTGGGATGTGCAGCCACTCGTGGAGCATCGACTCCACTGCATTCCCATTAGCCTCTGCCTGTCAGGAAACAAGGCTTTTGCCATTCATTGGGTGCTCCACTGCTGCCATATGTGGCCAGAAAAAAAAAAATTGCTTCTCAGCTCAGAATCTCTTTGCTATGCCCGGGGTGCTGTCAGCTGTGGTTTGCTGAATATGATAACGTGAATTGACGTTATCAGTTACTTTCTGAAACCTGAGGTATGATCTGGGGAAATGAAGCCTGCTCGTTCTCTGGGGGAAAAAGGGCTCTGAAAACAGAAGGTTCTTGTTTTAGAATCAGTTCAGCTTTGTAGGTGTGGAGGGCACAGGAAATGTGTGTGACATGGGAGTGTGTGGTGGAGTGACTGGACGGAGAGGAGGAGCTTCTTGGGGATGCAGGTGTGTCAGTGTGGGTGCCATGACTGCTCCAGAGCATCCTTCTAGCTTGTCTTTCATCTGCTGGGGTTTAGGGAATTTGACCTTGTATTTAAAGGATGGATTCCTTAAAAAAAAAAAGTGCTTTTTGTTGCCTTTGATTGCATTTTGGAGTAAGGTTCCCACTACAAGTGTGGCAGACAGCTTTTTTGATATGATGACAGATGAAGATTTGGCTATGAGGCTGCACACAGGGGCAGTTTGGGGGAGTTGGAACATTGACTATCCTGAACTATTCAAGACTTCAGATAATTCTGATACTGTTAAATTTCTTTTCATATTGTCTTGATATATGAATGTAGTTGCATAATTTCTCCCGAAATTAAAATACATACAGAGATATTGAGGAATGCTGGAGATACTTCAGTATCTTCAGCAATTTCTTTGAGACACCAATCTCATTATGTGCTTGAGACTTTACCTATTTTTTCTGAGTTTATTTTCTTTACTGATATTCCCTGCAACATTGGTATATGGTGCTTTAAAAAGCCCCTGTTTGCTGAATAGGAAGATAACCCTGGGACTTGTTTGTAGCACATATATTTTGTCCTGTATCTGGTGTTGGAAGTTGATGGATGTTTTTCCTTTCAGGCTTCCCAGCAGATGAATTACAGCTGTGAATGTCGGTGGTGCCCAAGTCAGATCCCTCCATTTGCATGCTGTCCCCATGTTTTTCAACCCAGTGCTGTGCACTGCTTTTAAGTATGCATTATTTTTATTCAAACCCTCTTGACTAAACCCCAGAATTAATGCAATTAATTGTGCTTGTGTAGAGGTTGAGCAACTGGCTACATGATACTGCCCAGGTGGCTCCTGCATCTGTGGCTTCAGTCTCATTTCCCTCCTTTCAAAGGGTTTGTCCCCCCTCACCACTCAGCTTCCTGGGTTGTGTAGGGAGAAGCATGGGATGTGGGGCTGGCTTCCTCTTCCCTACTGTGCCTTTGAACCTCTCCTTTGAGGACTCTTTATTGAGTCATTTTGGGGGAAGAAGGTGACTTGAGAGCTCTGATGTCAAGTACAAAACAAGACTGCAGCCATATCACTTGATACTGTTCCCCTTAAATGCCAAATTGTGAATTTCCTTAGAGGCAGAATCAGTTTTTTGGGCATCTCTCCAGGAGTCAAAGAATCCCAATTCTAGAGGTCACTGGACTGAAAAAAGCCAAGAAAACAAGAAGTTAATGCAGAAAAAACTGAAGAGAAGGAAGTTGAAAGCCCTTGTGCCTGAGCAGCTGACCCCTTTGGAGCTAATGGCCTGCAAGATGGGTGTGTTCCTTCCTGCAGGACCTTTCCATTGGGGAAAGCAGCGTCTTCACCAGTCATGGTGATGTTCTTGGGTGGGGAGGGTGGGTTTGCAGCTTTGGTCTCTGGTAGCCACAGGTGAAATTGCTGCCCAGGCTCACCTGGGTGGGGTGGGGTGGGCTCCTGCTCCTGTCACTGCTGTCAGTCACAGCTTTGCCTGCCCTGAGGGGCTGCTCCCGTGTCTGCAGGTGCTCAGGGATCTGCTGTGGGAGCTGTGGAGTGAGGAGAGCCTGTCAGGAATGTGTGTGGAGAGGAAAGGTGGTAATTGCGCAAATCTTCCTGTCCTGCACTCCCTCGTGTGCTCTCGGGGAGGCTTTTTCACACAGAATGTAAAGCTGCCTTTTTGGTGGCAGATCCTGAATTCTCCAAACTTCCTCTAAATTTTTATCCCCCGTCAGTTTTGCAGTGCTGTGGAAACCTATTTCCTCCGTGCCCCCAAGTTCTGTGTATCCTCAGCTGGACTTGAGGAACTCTTTTGGAAAGAGCCAGGACTACATGAAGTGTGCAGGGCACTTGTGTCCCCTGGGAGAATTCCTGATGTTATTTCCAGTGGATTGATTATTTTATGCCTTTTGTAATCTTGCTCTATGACTTTGATTATATTACCCACTCCTGGAGCAGTGCCTGTGTGGAGGGAAGGGTGTTCAGTGCTAGACTGCAGTGAAGTGTAGATTCAGTTACAACTTATTTCTTGGTGTAAAACTGAATTTACCAGCTGGGTTTTTCGGATTACTGTCAGCTTGAGTACCTTCAATCTCCCAGGTTTTCTGTGCCAGTTTTTGCAGTTCTGTGTATTAATTCTATTTGTTTTGAATAGCTGTTAGTTTGTCATCTATCTAATGCCAATTTAAATCATGTATCTAATGATCTCTTTAGAAGTAGAGGCTGATACAATGAAAATGTGAAATGCCTCGGCATCCCATAGCACTCTGCTTTGTTTTCCTTTCTTTTCCTGGATGCTGAGGTGGTGCCACCTTTCCCCTGCACCTCAGATGTGCTGACTGTTCCTAAATGGTTTATTTCCTTTGACATTCATTTTCTTTTGAAGAAGGGCAGCCACTTCGTATGTGTCAGGCTTGTGCTGGAATTTTAAATACTTTAATGCATTCTTATTATCTGCAAGGGTGGCTGGCTAATTAGTTAGCTTAGTAAATAATGGCTTGGTGGTGCCTCTGTGAGAAATGAAGGTATGCACACCACGTTTCAGTGCTTTTTAATCCCACACGTGCCCCGGTGAGTCACTGGCTCTGGGAGGATGGAGGTGATGTGGATGAGGTTGGCTTGGTCTGAGTGCACTCAGTGGGATCCCCCTCCTGGGCAGCCAGGGCTGGCTGGTCCTGAGCCCTTTTGGCTTCTCAGGAACTTCACCTGACTCCACAGATGCTGAACATGCAGAGCTGCCCCAGCCCCGGGGCCCAGCACAGGGAGGAGCTGGAGCTGCTGGAGCCAGGCCAGAGGAGGCACCAGGATGAGCAGAGGGATGGAGCAGCTCTGCTGGGAGGAAAGGCTGGGAGAGCTGGGATTGTTCAGCCTGGAGAGGAGAAGCTTTGGGGTGACCTCACTGTGGCCTTGCAGGGCCTGAAGGAGCTGCAGGAAACATGGAGAGAGACAATTTCCACGGGCTGGAGGGACAGGACACAGGGAATGGCTTCAAACTGACAGAGTAGGTTCAGATCAGATACTGGGAAGAAATTCTTGGGTGTGAGGGTGGTGAGGCCCTGGCACAGGGTGCCCAGAGCAGCTGTGGCTGCCCCTGGATCCCTGGCAGTGCCCAAGGCCAGGCTGGACATTGGGGCTTGGAGCAGCCTGGGACAGTGGGAGGTGTCCCTGCCCATGGCAGGGGGTGGCACTGGATGAGCTTTAAGGTCCCTTCCCACCCAAACCATTCTGGGATTCTGTGATGGAGAGGAGATTCTGCTCCTTTTGGTGCTGCCAAGGCTTGAGGTTCTTGACAATTAGTTAGCTTTTCCTGCTGTTCCTGGTTTTTAATGCCTCTTGTTGTCAAAGGCAAATTCATACCTACGTTTTCTGTTGCTGTATTGCAGGTTAAGGCTGCTGAATCCCCCCCTACAGGAAACACTTTAAAATCTGTTGCAAATTAAACCTATTTATGTTTCTAATAATGAATAAAGGATACATTAATTCTAACTTTGAATGTCTTGTGACCATATTGGTAGGATTGCTTTATTATCTGTTTCTCTAAGCTGTCTTGCCAGGAGTTAGGTGGCTTTATTCCCAGATTTATAATGCATTCTCTTCCTGTTGGAAAGGGCGTATGCTGCCTTGGCTCACTCCTTTTAATTTGAGTTTTGCAGGGGTCTGTGTTGTTCCAATTTTAGTTCTATTTCTAAAGCCTTTTGCACACATGTAAAATTTGATAAAAACTACAATATCTCAAGGCTTTTACAATTACTGGAGGTATAAACTTCAGCCTGCTTTTCGTGCTCCTGGATATATCTATTAATTCATGTAATCTGCGAAGGAAAAACTTGAGATACTCCTGAGATAAGGTTACTAATTAACATAAAAAAGAAAAAACAGGCCTGTAAAAAAGCAGCTCCAGTGGTAGATTACTTGCCAGCCCCAGCAGCTCTCTGGTGGCTCCTGCAGAGGTGGTTTGTCCCCCTGATTTGGTATTCTGAGACATTCCCCCATCCATCCTGCTTCTCCCATCTAACCAGGCATACTGGAAGTGAGGTGGCTTGACCTGTAGCCAAGCTGAACCCGTTGGCATTCAGCAAAATCCCTTGGGAGGAAACAGCTGGAGGTGCTGCCAAACCCCGGGCAGCCCCCGTTGAGGTGCTGGGGCAGATCTCACCTGGCTGCTCTGCACCGGGGGGAGTCCAGCACTGTTTGGATCTGGGTGCTGCACGAAGATGCTCTGGGTTTAAAACAGAGCTCTTGTCAGCAGCTGTGATCCATTCCAGGGCCTGTGGGGCTGTTGTGACACGGCGCTGTCCTGCTGCTTTTCCAGCACGGGTCTTCTGCTCCTGTCTGGGCTGGGGGCTGGGGTCCAGGGGGAGGCACAGCCTGGCTGGGAGTGCCGGAGTCCTCAGCCCTGGCACCTCACAGAGGGAGGAGTAGGAGCACGGGATTGCAAACTGCAGGAGCAGGATGCCAGACCCGCTGCAAAATAACCTCTTTACATCTGGAGTTGTGTGAGATAGAGACACAGCACTCGTCTGCCTCTGTCTGTTGTGGAGGCAGGAGCTGCCCTGGCATGGAGGGGGTGACTCTGAGGCAGGCTCAGGGGGTCAGAGCACGTTAATAACACCAAGGGTTTGGGTTCCATCCCTGTGTGGGCCCTTCACTGGAGAGCTGGACTCTGATCCTCGTGGGTCCCTTCCAGCTCAGAATGTTCTGTGATCGGAGTGTGCTGCTGGAAGAGGGCCTGGCACCCTGAGCCAGGGCAGTCAGAGCCCTTCAGCTGCCTCTGAGCTCAGCTGAGAAACATCCTCAGGGTAACAAGAAACAAGAGACCTGAGCCATTCTGCAGAAGGTTTCAGGTACATTTCCTTGGTTAATGCAGGGTCTGGTCTGGCTTGTAGAGCCCCAGCATCATGATGTAATGGAAACTGGGGAAACTGTTCCATGAAAAGTCAGGTTTAGCATGTGATGTATTATTGCCAGTTTGGGTTTTCTTTTGAGCTTTTAGGGAAAAAATGTACGTTGTTACAGGATGACTTTCTTGGCACCCTGGCACTTTCCTACCATTACGTATCTGTATAAATAGATATTTTTGCTTCAGTGGTAGAAATGTGCTGCAGAGGTATAGAACCTTCGTGCTGTATGTCATAAACCCCTGCTATTAACTTTTTAAATATAAGAATAAGCCTTAAGAGAACACTGGTAGATAGCTCTGTTACCTGGCAGTGGTATAAAAGTAGTACAAAATGTTTGAGAATTTGTTGTTTTTCAGACATGACAAACACCTCTCTTCATCCCTTCCCTTCCTCCCCCACACCACAGGTGCAAATAATAGTAAAAACAATTACTTTCTGCTGTTGCAATAATGCTTTTTTCCCCTCAAGAAATAATACATTGATAGCACTAGACGGTAATTTTAAAGGTTTGATTTCACCATCACTTAAAAGAGGACTTACAAAATCATCGAATACCCTGAGTTGGAAGAACCCACAAGGATTCCAATGCCCTGCACAGACCCCCCAACAATCCCACCCTGTGCATCCCTGGCAGCGCTGTCCAAACGCTCCTGGAGCTCTGGCAGCCTCGGGGCCGTGCCCATTCCCTGGGCAGTGCCCAGCACCCTCTGGGGAAGAACCTTTCCCTGATCTCCATCCCAAACCTCCCCCTCCAGCCATTCCCTCCTTCCCGGAGCTCTGCCCTCAGCTCCTCTGCTGCAGCTGGACCAGCCCAGCGCCCTCAGCCGCTCCTCGGGTGGCCCCTGCAGACCCTTCCCCAGCCCCGGCTCCCTCCTTTGGACACTCTGGAACAGCTTTGGATCTCTCTGATCTTGGGGCACCCAAACTGCCCCAGCACTGGAGGTGAGGCTGCCCCAGTCTGGAGCAGAGCTGGACAATCCCTCCCTGGGCTGATCCCCCAGGACAGGGATGTCCCCCCGGGCTCCAGGGCACTGCTGACTCAGATCCAACTGGCCATGGACCAGGACCCCCAGGTCCCTTTCCACAGCTGCTCTCCAGCCCCTCATGCCTGAGTCCACACACACAGCCAGGGTTGCCCCATCCCAGGTGCAGACTCCAGCACTTGCCCTTGTTCAACTCCCTGTGGTTGGTGACTGCCCAGCCCTCTAATCTGAGGTCTCTCTGCAGGGCCTCCCTGCCCTCAAGGGAGTCCCAGGTGTTGGCAAACTGCCTTAGTCTTCCTCTGAGTCCCAGGTCCAACTCATTAATGAAGGTGTTGGAAGAGCACAGGCTGAGGATGGAGCCCTGTGGAACCCCACCAGTGCCCAGTGCCAGCCTGATGTCCCCCAGTCACTGCCACCCTTTGTGCCTGACCCGTGAGCCAGTTGCTTGCTCATCACATCACTCAGGTACCCAGCTGTGGGCTGCACAGTTTGTCCAGAAGGATCCTGTGAGAGATGGTATGAAAAGCTTTGCTGAAGTCCAAAAAGATCACATCAGCTGGCTTCCCTTGATCAACCAGGTGGGTTACCCTGTTGTTGAAGGAAATCAGGCTCGACAAGCAGGACTTTGCCCTCCTGAAGCCGTGCTGGTTGTGACTGAGGCCTGTGTTGACCTCCAGGTGTTTTTCAACACCTCCCAGAATAATCTTCTCCATAACTTTACCCAGCACTGAAGTGAGACTGACAGGCCTGTGGTTTCCGGGGTCCTCCT
>VWZW01002036.1:231769-243836 GCA_013397115.1 Edolisoma coerulescens | reverse complement strand
CTGCTGACTCAGATCCAACTGGCCATGGACCAGGACCCCCAGGTCCCTTTCCACAGCTGCTCTCCAGCCCCTCATGCCTGAGTCCACACACACAGCCAGGGTTGCCCCATCCCAGGTGCAGACTCCAGCACTTGCCCTTGTTCAACTCCCTGTGGTTGGTGACTGCCCAGCCCTCTAATCTGAGGTCTCTCTGCAGGGCCTCCCTGCCCTCAAGGGAGTCCCAGGTGTTGGCAAACTGCCTTAGTCTTCCTCTGAGTCCCAGGTCCAACTCATTAATGAAGGTGTTGGAAGAGCACAGGCCGAGGATGGAGCCCTGTGGAACCCCACCAGTGCCCGGTGCCAGCCTGATGTCCCCCAGTCACTGCCACCCTTTGTGCCTGACCCGTGAGCCAGTTGCTTGCTCATCACATCACTCAGGTACCCAGCTGTGGGCTGCACAGTTTGTCCAGAAGGATCCTGTGAGAGATGGTATCAAAAGCTTTGCTGAAGTCCAAAAAGATCACATCAGCTGGCTTCCCTTGATCAACCAGGTGGGTTACCCTGTTGTTGAAGGAAATCAGGCTCGACAAGCAGGACTTTGCCCTCCTGAAGCCGTGCTGGTTGTGACTGAGGCCTGTGTTGACCTCCAGGTGTTTTTCAACACCTCCCAGAATAATCTTCTCCATAACTTTACCCAACACTGAAGTGAGACTGACAGGCCTGTGGTTTCCGGGGTCCTCCTCCTTGCCCTTCTTGAAAATCAGGACAATGTTCCCCAGCTTCCAGTCAGCTGGGACCTCTCCAAATTCCCAACACCACTCAAAAATCATCGAGAGAGGCTTTGTGATGATATCAGCAGTTCTTTGAGGATTCTTGGATGAATCCCATCAGACCCCATAGGTTTGTAGGGACCCAGCTGGAGCAGCAGATCCTGTACAATTTCAGGGTCAAGTGGGAGCTGATCATTGTCACAGTCATGGTCCTCCAGCTCAGGGCACTGGGCCACCCTTGGTCCATGATCGTTGTTGAAGACAGAGGCAAAGAATGCATTGAACAGCTCTGCCTTTCCCTGTCTGTGACCATCACCTGATTGTCCTCATCCTGGAACACACTGAACTATTTCTTCACTGCCTTTTGCCATTAATATGTTTGAAAATTCTTATTATCCCCCACAGTTCTGGCAGCTCCAACTCCAGTTGAGCTTTGTCCACATGGATTTTCTACCTACAGCAGCATCTCTGTGTTCTTCCCATGTCACCTGACCCTGCTTCTGCTGGGCACACACCTTCCTGTTTTGCCTTATTTCCAAGGGAAAATTCCATGGGGGCTCAGGGCTGCTGCTCAGGAGCCTCCAAGCTCAGGAACCCCAACCAGCCCCATCCAACCCTCACCCTGGGCTTAACTCAGTCCCTGCTGCCAGCACTGTGGCTGCCTCAGGCCCTGACAGTGCCTTGCCCAGTTCCTGTGGCCTGTGAGGATGCTGGAATTAAATTGCTGCTACTGCTGCAGCAGGAGCACACGGAGGGAGGGTTGGTGGGTGGATACACAGGTTAGCAACTGGCTCCCTGCATGGACTGAGGGCGAAATTTGTCCCTTCATATGGTTGAGATGCAGGGAATCAGAGACGGGGTTGGGTTGGAAGGAACCTCAAAGCTCCTCTCATCCCACCCCTGCCATGGGCAGGGGCACCTTCCACTATCCCAGGGTGCTGCAAGGCCCATCCAGCCTGGCCTGGGACACTGCCAAGGATCCAGGGGCAGCTACATTTGGTTGTTCTTAAGATGTGAATTCTTACAAACCAGTCCCAGTGTTTTCAGCTGCTCCCAGCTTTGCCCTTGAGTGGGAATTCCAGACTGAGTTACAGGGATTAGGAAGCATTTTTGGCTCAGAGCAGTCCTGAAGCTTTTGGTCAGTTGCCATTAAAATTAAAAGATGCTATGAAATTTGGAGGAAGACTTGCATGTTCTCCTGTTTTTTCTTTTTCATTAGGGAACAGACTGCAAGACTGAAGTTGCAAATTATAGCTCTCCTATGAGGAAATTAGATTTTTTGAGGTTTTTTTATATTAGTGAAGCGACTGGAAATACGTTACTAACTTGAAATATTTGGTTTGAAGGCAGTGGAATGGTTTTGATAACAGAGGTAAAACAGGCCTGTCTTGATTATAACTGCATTACATAAAAAGAAGTGACCAAACAACTTGTCAGAGTAGAAATCAGGCTGTGTACTTGCCTTGATAGAAATTGTTTTAATAATCACAAAGAAGTCCTATTTTCTGCTCAGAATGGGTGTGGGTTTGATTTTTTTTTTCCTGGCTCAGCTCATTAAAACCTGTTCATGTTCTTTATCATATTTTTCACCTTGTGCCTGTGAACAATCTGCATTAAGTATGTGGACTTGTCATTTAATCCTAGTCCTGTCAGTGGTTAAAAACACTTCTCTTGCATAAGCAAATGTAGCAAACAGGATGGAGTAATTATAAAAAAAAAACCTTTTATAACTCCTTCCATGAGTGAACTTCCCACGAGTGGGTTTTTTTGAGATTTACTTTTGATTTTTAAATATTTTTTGATTGATTTCAGTTAGTTCCCCGGGATCACTGATTGCATATATTTCATATTGTGATACAGGAAATCCACCTGAAATGTCTGTGTTTTATTTTTATTTTTATATATATATATTTGATTAATTGCATATGTGTGCATAATGAACGTTGTAGAGGGATAGGGTGATTGGGTTGTTCTGTTATTTGCATAAACTCATATTTTTGGAGTGGTTTCCTGGCATTTTCCTGGCTCCCACGGGTGTCTGATGGCCAGGCAGGATGGGCTGGGTGTTTTGTTGGTGGCTGTCCCAGCACGGGCTCAGGTTGGGGCAGTGAGCTGTGTTCTACAGTGGAGCTATGCTTGCATGAACAATTGAAATTGCTTTCTAAAGCTGATGATCACTTATTAGTTTGCCTGATGAAGACTACTGGTTTTGAATAAATGGACAGTAAAAGTAGATGTCAGAAAGTTCCTCTCCTGATGATGCAGCTTTATTGGGGCATATTCAAATGATGGAGTGCCCACTAAGAAGAAAGAAGCAGTGTGCAGCCTGGTGGCATCAGCTCATTTGAATGTGGCATAAACCTTTTTCATGTGCCTCTGGATACTCTCCCTGGAACCCTTTGTCAAGTTAATTGTTGTCCTTAGACAGCTGTAGGTATGAAGGGACAATGTCCCTGGGATTTATCTGCTGGGTGCACTGGAGGCTGCCTCCACTGTGTCCATGTTCCATTTGTCCCTGTGCTTTGGGGTGTGCTGTCAGGCAGGGAGGGGCTGGGGAGGCCTGAGGAAGGTGAGGAGCACTCAGATCCCACAGCTCCGTGCTGGTCCCACTGCTGTGCCAGCGCTGTTTGCTCAGGGACCTCCTGCTGCTGTCCTGGTCCCGGCTGGCAAGGGGCAGCTCTGCAGCATGGGGACAGGAGCTTTGAATTCATTCCAGAAACACCTCTTGGATGTGGAACAAAGTGGTGGTTTTATCCAAGTTTCAGATTTGTTGACAAATATTTGCACTGCTGACAAATCCAAAACTTGGAGTGGAAGAGGCACTGCAGCTCGTCCAGCAGTTCCCAGCACTGGGGATGTTTTGAGTGGTCTGTAAATAACTGAAATTCCTTAGTCCTGATGCCATTGTGTTGTTACAAAGGGGACTCTGTGGGTGTTTGGTGAGTTTAACTATGGGTGGTATTTCAGCTGGTCTGGAGACTTGCTCTGCACTCACTGGCACGGAGTAATAAATAACCTGGCAAGAGCTCATTGCACATGAGACGTGTAGGCTGCTGCTTTGTAGCTTCAGTAAAGAGTGAACAGACATGTCCTAGAAGTTCAGTAAAGGGTGAACTGACGTGTGCTAGAAGTTCCTTGTCCCCATGGACTCTGGGAGCTTGTCAGAGATATCTGATTTTTGTTCTTTTCAGGAGTCTAGTGTCCCATTAGAGATGCAGTACCTGCCAGAGCTTACTGGGTTTTTTGGTTTGTTTGGTTTTTTTTTTTTTTGGTTCAACCCAATCAGGTGTCTAACCTTAGCCTTTTTGGAAGTTTCTGGATGCTAATTTCAGGCAAAAGGCATCTGTCATGTAGTCACAGCTCCCTTACTTCCAAGCTCCACAGCTGCTGTGGTGCTAACGGACATCCCAGAGCTAAGCCAGTCATCCATAGAGGAGAACATAAACTGGAGATGGCTTTCTGTGCCTGCCTGCCCTGTGGCTGTGGAATTCTTGAAGGCCTGGACTCTGAAGACACACACTTGATACCCAGAGAGCTTCCAGCTGTCATTAGGAGTTCCCCAGCTTGGCTGCTTGTGCTCGGGTCAGCCTTGCAGTGGCCTGCTGCTCCCCTGGGTGCTGAGCTCGGTGTTTGTCTTACCTGGAAGCAATTCCAGCTATTTCCATCTTCAGGACTATCTGCAAAGCTTGAGGAGGAGTTCTTTAACCTTTAAATTATTCAGCCAGAATTTCAAGCAGATGTTGCTGTTGGTTTGGGGATGTCGTGCTTCAGGGCTAGACGGGATCAATAAGCAGTTGTGCGTCTTTACTGGAGCGTGTTGTCTTCTCCCGAGGACACCAGAGGTGGTGCTTTAATATCTCCTGCTCTTTAAACCAGAGCTGTGTGCTTACACCTGGGTGCCTGCAGCACGGCCCTGCTGTGTGCTTTTCCCAACTTGGTGGTTTGTTCCTGGCTCGCATCCTTTGATAGGCGTGTGCTGAGGGTGTTCAGTGCACGACTCCCCTGTGGAGCAGCTAAAATTTGCCTTCCTCAAAGCAGAGGTTGTTAGCAAAGCTGCTGAGAGTGGCTGCAGTGCAGGGGAATATGTTTTTCCCCCAGTTAAGTGCTGTGTGGTGCCTTCAGAGATGGAAACTCCCTTGTAGTCTGGTGTCCCTGTCCCCTTTCCCATGTTCTCCCTCCTAGCAGACTGTGTCATTATTAGCTTTACTAAGAGCTTGATTAATTTTACAGGTTTTTTGTCTAAAAGAGTTAAAACTTAAAGTGGTATTAGGGTTGAAGGAATCCGTTTGAGGGCAGAAACTGATAGTCCCAGCTAACAGCACATGGCTTTTGAGGCAGAGGTTCTGGATGTGTGATGGATTATTTAGGAGTTAGTGGGAAAGAGAGCAAATGCATCCTAATAGGAATAGTTACTGTAGGTTTGAGCTGGATTCCACCTTAACACACTTCTCAATGTTTTTAGCTCTTTGCAAACATAGAAGTAAAACTACTTCTTGCAGTAAGATTTTCTGAGTATTTTGTACACTTCATAAAGGATATTTCAAGTATTTTAGTGGCTATACAGTTAAGAGATATCTTGGAAGGGCCTTTCTGCTTGAAATGCATTTTCTGTATCTAGTGCTGTCTTTAATCTCATGCAGTCTCACAAAACCTGTTCTACCTATTAGATATGCAGTAAAGCTGTTCTGTTTGGTACAAGATTGTATATTTAAACAGCAGAAGCCCTCCCTGCTCCTGTGTTTTAAGATTAAAAATTCAGCTGCAACGCTACCTTCAGATTCAGAGCCATTAGAATGGATTTTTCAGATTTATTCTCCTGATTACAATACAGAAAATTAATTGCTTTTGACTGTAAAGAATTATGACTCAATCATTATTTAAGAACCTTCTTGATGGATGAACCTTTTCCACTTACTCCAAGACTCCTCATGAAATATGGCTGGTTTTTGGACTGGTATAAAGCATGATGCACCTCTGTCAAACAGTGGCTGCACTGCCCACCCTTTGGGGTAAGGAGTGGAAGGGAAAACCGACACCTCCTCTGTGTCCAGTTTGCTTGAGTAATCAGTGTACAAGGAGTAGAGTCTGCTGGGAGATAATGGGGAAGTTACTTCCATGGCATTTAAAATAAGTACTTTGGTTTTGTAAGAGGAAGATTGATTACTTCATTTAAACATCCAGGTAGCAGAGAATACCCTTTAGTTTTGCACACTGGAAGTGTTTGTGTCACATACTGGGGAGAAGAGCTTGGGTTTAACTCAAGGGATGTTCCCCTCTGGTCATGGTTCAGCTTCTTGCTCCTGGTTTTTATGCTGCTTGTTCAGAAGGTCTCAAATCTGTGGGTGTTTAACTCTTGTCCTTTTAGCAGACTTAGAAGAAAAAGTCAAATTATAGACCTTGTGGATTAAAACCAGCTGAAGAGCTGAAATCAGGATGTGTCCAACTTGGCCTTGAATGTGGCCAGGGAAGGGGCATCCACCACCTCTCTGGGTAACCTACCCCAGGGTCTCACCACCCTCACGGTAAAAAAATTTCTTCCAAAATAACACCCAAACCATGTGAATCCTACATCAAATATGACAAATAGATCTTTAACTTATTATAGTAAAATTTCCTAAAATCTTCATGGTAATGAAATTGTTGATTAGCTAACAGTGATCTTGTAGAGCTTTTCCTTAAGAAGAGATTACAGAAAATACTGACATCAGGGTTTTGTGGTGGGTGAACACTCACTGAATCCTGTCCCTTAGCCTGTGCATTCACTGGAGGAGGGAGTCAGGGTTTCCCAGTGCTGCAGTTTTCAGTTCATTTGTGCAATCCTCTCCAGTCAAATTCTTGAATCTCAATTTTTTTGCAGTTGTCTTAGCAGAGCCTACATTTAAGAGTAAGTTGCTAGTGATGTTGACATTTCCTTGTTACTAATTGGATTTAAAGGTTTTGCATAATGTATTCAGAATACTGGTTTTTCTCTGAGGTGTGTTACCTTTGCTTGTGAGAACAACTGGGTTTGTAGTTGAGAGATGCTTTTGCTTGTACAATTAGTCTCTGAGAGTTTAAGAAAATAGATATATCATGTGCTGCTTTGAAGTATTAGAAGGATTTGAGAGGCAGTTTGCCAACTGACATTTAAAACCCTTGAGAACTTGTTCCAGCCAAACCTTTTGATAAAAAAGTAAATGCAGCTAAGGCTTAGTTACTAAAATGACTTTAGCTGGGTGTTTGGTGTGTGTGATCATCGTGGAACATCCTGAAACCTGTCCTTTGGTCAGTTCTCTGTCAAGGCTTTTGGGCTGTGTCTGTGAACTTGTCACCTCTCAAACCCAGAAACCCTTGGGTGATATTGGGGCTCGGTGGCTCTGAACTCTGTTTTGGCTGGGGTAGCCCATGGGAAGAGCACTGCTTGTACCAGGAATGTTTCTGTGACCCTTCCTGGAGGGCTGTGACTCAGAGCTGATGGGATGTCCCTCTGTGTGACACCTCTAAACCTCTTGGGCTGGTTGTCCTTGCTGAACTGTTGGCAGGGCGGTCCTGTTGGAAATGCCAGCTCCTGGCTGGCACAGTGACCCACGGGTGGCCATGGAGGTGTCCCTGGAGACCCAGGGAACACCCAGGGGCAGAGCCAGGGCTCGGCCGGGCTGTGCCTGCCCTGATCCTGATCCAGCTACCCAAGAGCCAAGAGTTTGGCTTTGGTTTGGTTTCCACTGCCATCCTGCTCGTTCAGACAGATTTTGCTCATCAAGAGACACCTGGTTTGGGAAGAGCCCGTGCAGCCCTGCTCACTGGGGTGCAACAGAAGGTGCTGGATTGGTGTGACTCTGGCAAATGGCCCAAACCTGACTTGCCTGCTTGGGACAGTGGGTGCAGACTGGTTTTAACATACCATGAAAGAGTGAGCTTTTGACACCTCTGCTTGAAAAGGGAGGAAGAAAGAGGCAAATTCAGTTTTACAGTATACACAATTTTAATAACAAAATGCTTCTATACACTGCACTTGTTTCACTCCATTACTCACACCCCCTCCCACCAGAAGCTGGCTCTTGAAACATAATTTAAACACAACGCGTCGAGGACTCTCTGTAATCTTGGGTTGCTAAGCTGGTAGAATAGTTCACTTACTAGTGTTTTCATTAGTAAAAGGAAAAATGGGGTGGGTTTTGTTTGGCTTTTTACAAAGGAGTGGTTGGGGGATGGCAGGCGTAGCTTCTCAGTGCTTACTCAGTGGTGTACAACCTGCTTGCCCAGTGGTGTACAACGGTGTTTCACCCCATCTGAGGCCTGGTTATACCCCTCAAAGCTTCTGGTACCTTTCTGTAGAAGCCTCTCAAAAGATTTTTACACAAGATGTGAAATGCTGAATTTCCAGCTGATTCTGAAATTATCTCTAAGCATCCTGCTAACGTGGTGCCTTAAAAAGCAAAGCCCAGCACCAATTTTAGCATCTGGGACATTTGCAGTGGAGGAAGGTGTGGGGAGGGAGGAGCTGCTGCCTTTGGTTTCTGTTGTTTCCTTGCTTGTTCCTTTTTCAGGGGGAGGAGAAATACTGTATCCCCCTCTGAACTTGTTTAATTTTTATGGAAAACTTCATAAGAAAGATTAAATTCAGCTCCTGGGTGAATTTCATAGGTCTGAACAGATGGATTTTGATAGCTACACAGATCAAAAAATTAAATCAACTTTATTTCCATTAAAGTAGTACAGAAATTATCTTAGACACATTAAAAATAAGTGTGTAGTGCAGATTTCTGATTTAAAGCCACAGGATGTTTCTGGTTTTACAAGGTAGCAATGGGGCCCTGCCTTCTGAGGGGGTAATGGGACAGAAGCTCAGATTTGCATGTGCCTGATCGCTGAAAAATCGGATCATTTCTGCTTGGGGGAGAAGCAAACAAAACCAAACACTGCTGGAGCAGCACTCATTATGTTTCCATCTGATAGGGAACGGGAGCTCGGTGCAGAGGAACGCTTCAGCTGGAGACTGAACACTCACCCATTTTACCCTTCATCGGGTAATTCTTACTTGTGTGCGTTTAAACACTGATCTAATGCAGAGCGACTCACTGGGAGCGTTAATTCAGCCTGTTCAGGAGGATGACTCAAAACCTGAACTTGTGCTCCTGGGTTTCCATTTCACTGACACGAGGGTGGGGAGCAGGGGAAGCTGCCTGGAGATCAGCGAGGCTGGAGGAGATCTTTGGATGGGACGAGGACCTCAAGAGCAGTACAAGAAATTCTGTTTCTGAAAGACCCAGACACCTCTGGGGCTGTGCCTGGAGGTGTTGAAGCACCTGCGAGCAATGTAGGATCTGTACAAACTGAGGCTGTGCAGCAGAGATGGTGTTTGGGGAGGGCAAGTTAACAAGCTCCTGCCATCAGCCAGTGCTCGTACTGAAATACGATTAATTTAAACCAAATCATTGTGGTTCTTGTTCCATCAGCAAAATAAATCAGAGACTGCAGAGTAGCACAATTATTCCAATCCCCTCCTTGCCTGGAAGAGTCACAAGCAATTGCAAATGGAAGACAGTAACTTTAAAATAAAAAATATTAACAGCCTCTGGCCGTGTGCTTGTGCAGAGCGATGGCTCTGCCTGGCGCTTGCTGTCCCTCCGCAGGGAATTCAAGTTGACTTCACTGCTACTGTTTGACATTCTGCGAGTTTTATGATACCTGTTACCCTAAATGTAATGTTTGCAGAATTGCTTTGCTTATGCCTGGAACCTGGCAACAAATGGGTTTGGAAATTGCAGACGTAAAGCACGGCATTTGGGAGATGGGCTGTGGATTAGTGCGGAGCACAGAGGGAGCAGGGCTGGGCTGTGCCTGCTGGCCTCCTGCTCTGCTGTCTGCAAGCCAAGCACTGCAGGACCAGTGGAAACTGGGAGTGCTGGTGGGAGGGAGAGGTTGGGTGCCTGGGTGAGTTTGCTTGGAGAGGCACTGGAACAGTGCTTTAATGCTTGGAAAATCACCATGAGTGGTGGGGATGGAGAAGAGGGTTAAATCCAGCACTGCTGGAGCATCTGTCCTTGCTCTTCTTGGGTGTAATTACAAGCTCATAAAGATGGAGTGGGACAGACCTGGGGTACTGGGAAAGCAGCTCCTCTGGAGGAACCTCAGCTCTTCATCAAGCAGCCCCTTCTTGTTGCCATGTGGAAGACTGAGGTGGTACCCCTTGACCTGTCTTACAGGCAGGGCCTGCAGGGAGGAGGTGGGATTGCTTCTGCAGACGCAGCTGAGGCCATCGGAGTTCAGTGGTGACATCTGATGGGGGGTGGCAGCCGAGCCAGATTATTTGGCTGCCAGGATAATTAACAAGCTCAGTGATAACTTTGTCTGTGCTGGTACCCTGCAGCTGTAGGTGGAAGTCATCCCTAAGTGCCTCCTCCCCAGTGCCAGCCAGTGCGGGGTGAGGGAGGTGCACAGGCAGGGAGAGTGATGCCCACTCAATGCCCACTCACTGCTCACTCGCCTGCCCCTAGAGCAGCATCCTGGGCCTCGGGGGAGCTGTGAGCACTTAGTTATGGGAAGGAGCAAAGCAAGTCTTCCTACAGTCAGCTAAATACCCCTGGGGACCAGTATGGGTTTGTATTTCTCAGCTTAGCTCTGGCCTTCTGCCTCACATGGGATTTAATCATACAGAATATCTGCTCTTTGTCCACCTCTCCTGCAGGATTTTTTGTAGTCAGTTAAAAGCAGTAATTAATTTCTCAGAACAGGTGTAAATGGACTCATCTTAGAATTAACAGTAACAAGAGTTCAGAGATATCTCCATGGAAATCCATTAGGCTTCACTGGATCTCTTCCATTAAAGTACAGAGTCAAGGGAAGTAAACAAAATATTGGTTTTATAGTAAGGGCGCTGTATGTAAAAGTAAAATGATGCAAATTAATGTCTTCAAAACCAGCAACTGAAAAACCTTTATGTAAAATCTTAACAGAAGTTACTTATCTTGCTATAATTGCCTTGGACGAATTCATCTCACAAGAAAACATCAAACTGTTGTATAATTGCACCCTAAATACCTCACTAAGTGGTAATACAGAGAGAAAAGCAGAGTGAAATAGCAAACAGATTTTTATGCAGTGGTTCTTCTGTTTAAAAAGTTTGCAGGGTAGTTTAGTACATCACAATTAGCATACTGTAATTATGGATTTGGTCAAGGTATGGCAACACTGTGAGGAATTTCGTTTCTTCATCGGGGTGTGCTGGTAATTGTTTAACACTGCAGCATTGGACACAACACATTTTTTAGTTATACACACATGTATACATATATAAAATAATTCTCCATCCCTCTGAATCTTTTAGCTTTGGTTAGAATGTTTACAGTATTTGAGCAGTTGACTTAAAAATAATGTAATCCTTTGCAGACCCCCCACCCCCCCACCCTCGTGGCATCTGAGTACCACCATCACTGCATAGATCTGCAAATATTTACATATAATTTCATAATAGAGTATAAATAGCAATATGGTACTTCTGGCTAAAGAAACCAAATTACCCCTTAGAATGAGGTGTGTTTGTATATATATTTATATATGATTTTTTTTTTAAAGTCATACTAGTTTAGATTCTGCCCCATATCAAGTAAGAAACAAAACATTTTTCAGTGAACTAATTCTCTAAACTAATCATATTATCCTAACTTATCAGAAGGGGTCTTTTTTTATCTTGAATTTTGGAAGAGGAGGACAAGTGAGAGCTTATATTACAGGGGCTAATTCTGTCTCCAGAGAAACCAGTGGAGTTAGTGCATGAAAATAGCTTCCCAGTGAGAGGAAGCCTCAGCTGGGGGGGCAGCAGGGGGACAAAGAGAGGCTTCTTCCTTCCTTCCTTTCTTCCTTCCCTCTTCTTCTTAACCTCGCTGTTGATATTTGCTTTTAATTAAGAGAACCTTGCATTAAGGGTATTTACACATGAAAAGGTGTTGAAATGCTGTTTGTTCATCGTCATTAAGTAATTAGCTTGAATTCATGAAAAGCATCATCAAGTGAAACCAGGGAGCTGAGCACTGAATGTACTTAATATTTCCAATCGATCCCGGCGTGCCGAGCCTCCCTGAAGGAGCTGCACTGCCCGTCTGGGGACACACGGAGGGCTGCCCTGCTGCTGGGGGCGTGGGTGCCCATCCTGCCTGGGGCTGGGTGCCCATCCTGCCTGGGGCTGGGTGTGCCCATGTGTGCCCATCCTGCTCCTGTGTGTGCCTGTGTGTGCCCATCCTGTGCCTGTGTGTGCCCATCCTGCCCGGGGCTGGGTGCCCATCCTGCCCAGGGCTGTGTGCCCATCCTGCCCGGGGCTGGGTGCCCATCCTGCCCAGGGC